>JAVQJS010155436.1:0-11100 GCA_036024795.1 Galaxias rostratus
AGTGCTGAGGGAATGACACACTGTACACACACACTGTACACACACACACACAAACACACACACACACACACACACACACACACACACACACACACACACACACACAAATTCCAAATGAAACCGGAGGGAACAGTCTGTCCCGGGCCAGCCCAGCGGTACTGACCTCTACTGCCCCCTAGCGGTGAATGTGGTGCCCTGTATGACATGAAACAGTTAGAGGTCTTTACTGCATGCCTTCACACTGCTTATTGGAATTCAGTGTCATTGGCTGATACAAATAGAATACATCTTTTATATACCTGATCAAACCGTCATGTTTCATGTTTTGCTTATGTTTATATCAGTGTATTACAAATAAGGGGTGATCGTTGGTATATATTTTTATGTACACCATGGGACAACTATGTATTTGCACGTGATGTAGGTGGCGTGAAGACAAAATGATAGAGGGACACCATAGCGGCTGACTGCTAATAAGCCTATTAGCTAAAAATCCACCAAGGTTGCTATGAAAAAACATGACAAAACAAGTAACAATGAAGCCATTTGGAATGACAAGAGGGAATACCTGAACGGAAAGGCTTTAAATAGGTCATGTCTATGTTTTGATATTAAAAAAACAGTACGTCTAACTGCAAAACGATGGAGAATAACCCTTGGTAAATTGAACGGGCTACAGTAGGCCTGGTCTCAAGGGCACGAGAGGATGACAGGGATTTTGTAGCGTCTGTCTGCATAGTGACGTCACCATCCCTGCTAGTAATCCGCCACCGCTCGCGCTGAAAGGATGTTGAATTGGGCACCTTTAATTCCATCGTCATTATTAAATAAAAAAAACAATTTGATTTAGCATTTTTTTCAAACCAACGGAACGAAGAGATCAAGGCGAGTACAAGCTACCCTCGACTGAATTGACTAAAATGCCCCCCTTTATTTTGGAGTCGAAGTAGGATGATAGAGCTGCGATGCGACGACGGATCATTCTGGAGTAGGAATGCGACATGGACCAAAAATAACCTGTTTATATCCATTTGCTCTTTTTCATTAATGCTATTCAAATTCTTTTATACAACATGGGTCATGAACTTGCCTAGTCGTCGCATTTTTATTGTTTTATTTTTGAAGTACCGAATATCTATAAAGCCTTTGTGCGCAAAATGGTAGGCCACCATAATTGGTGATATTTGTACGAATTTATTGTGTACTAGCACCACATTGACGCTAAAGTAATGACACATAACTGTGTGACATTATTTGCTTTTTCGTGTACTGTTGTCTTTCCTTACGGTTTTTTTCTTTTTTCTTTTGCCCTCACGGGCCTATTTGCATTCAGCGTCGGTCACTGATGCCGGCCTAATCCGATCCTTTCGTAATGCAAGCAGGATTAACAACAGTCCGTCATGTTTTTACACCGACTATTCAATAAAGTGCATAACCCAGCATTTTATTAACAGTTGAATTTGCTTTAGTGGGCCAAAATTAAAGATTGGCAAAGCGGGGATCAAATGTGCCGCTTCTACACCAAAGGCGTTTCGGTTTCAACCTCGGAACGCAGTTCACAGCTGCACCCTGAAATGGGCTACTCAAAAGACAGCGGCCGTGCGTCGCGCGGTTCAATGCATTTATCATGGCCGCTGCACACTGTGGTTAATAGGCGCAAGTAATATTATAGCTAAATGCTGATAACACAAACATACACGTTTGAAATGTGTTTACGTTTTCGTGAAAGATATTAAAAACAGTCGAATGCAGTGGGAGGTTTATATGTCGACCAAAAATGTTTACTAAAGGGCACTCTTTCTTTCCCATGGACGTATTCTGCCAGTCTATGTTGTAGACTCTTTCTCTCCGTGTTCACAGCGGTCCTTGATTTAAAGTCAGTCAATTAAGGCACGCGGTGAATGCCAAGAGCGGAGCCGCTTTCCATCATGCGCAGCTCGACATTTGCAGCATTAATTGTAATGTCGGCTGAATTTGCCACCGAAATTACCTGCTTTCGACTGCATTATTCTTAAGAGTGATTTTAATTTCAATAAAATAAATGACAACATTGCTGCTCTTTATTAATTGAAAATAGCATATCGGTCTGCATTGTCCAGGTGCAGGCGCTGTCCACGGTGCTGAAACTCTGGTTACACAACCATGTCAACGCTTCAATACCGATCTAGATGATGTAAAACTTAACATATATCTTCAACTGACCTAGCATATATCGTGGAAACACGTTTCTTAAAGGCTTTATCAAACGCCAGAAGAATATGGCTGTCGAAACCAGGTAAACTGTTTTGCCAGTGTCAAATATAACCCCCACCCCCCCTCCCTTTAAACAGCACTAGGCAAGCTACGTCTCGTTTCAAAAGCGTATATCTATATTGCTAATATGCTGAATTTAGAGAGGGGATGTGGTTATGGCAGGCACATGCTTTCGATTACTTAAACAAACTGTAAACAAACGGCAGCCTTGAAATTAGATATTATGATATACAGTGTGGTATCTGCAAATAGTATTCGTAACTAGAACCCACGATTTCACAATAATGGCTCGCATTATTTCAGAAGACGTTAAATTGCGCACAGCGGAGGGTCCTTAAATAATTTAAGGGTGACCTCATTTATGCTGATAAGAGTAAACACAAACAATATCGGTGGTTTATAATCTTACACCATGCAAGCCTAAAAAAAAAAAAAAAAAAAAAAAATATATAATTATTTATATATACCATAGAGTTCATATCAGGGGAAGACAATTGACAGAAAATCCCTCTGTCCACTAGAGGAAAATAAAACTGTGTGCACGTTCTCATAGAACTCCTGATGCAACTAAATGTTGTGACAATTTTATATATATGTAACCAAAAATTACAGTGAGTCTAATAAAGTATATTTATAATTTAATAATAATGAGTCCTCGTTATTCGTGTTCAGCGATAGCCTATGCCATCTGTTTAATGGAAAGGTCAAAACGTTTTTTTTTTTTAAAAAAGGTCATCTGTGTTACTTAAATCTTAAACAGAGGTTGGACATTTTGCAACTCCCTATAGATTAAAGGCACAGTGGTCTTTAATTAAGCGGCCTGTAACATGAGGTCACACTCGACCGCCAAGCCTAAAATTTAACATAATCTAAATAGTGCGCACGGGTTGTCATTGTCTAGTCTATATATATATACTTCGTGTCAGTCCTGGATCAGCCCCTAATGCTCTAATTAGAAATAGCAAACATTTTATGTGAATTTGTCATTACTAAATATAGACGTCTATTTAGGTGCTTTTGGGAAGTGCGTAAATGTTGCCTCGTTAGTACTTGCATTTGGCAACGTTGCCGCCGTAGCCGGCAGCCCAGTAAATGGTTTCTGCCTCATGGCAAAACACAAGACATAATTTTTTTTTTTTTTTAAGTGATTTGATTTGAAAGGTGACCAGAATGAAGTGATGGCAGACTTGCAGTCAGGTGCCACTGATAGGGCTACACTTGCAGTGAGTGATACACCGTCAACAACTAATTTGTAACGCGACAATGACTGTTGTAGCATTTTATTAACACTTGGGGACGCTGTCGTTCAAGGTACAACGTGACTATTTTTGTAAGGCTGTCTTTCACATTTTCCTTTACTTTGAACATTATTGTTTCAAAATAGTCACGTTGTACCTATTTCCACCGTACTGGGATTTTTTTTCCCTTGTAGCAGAATGTTTAACTTATCTAAAAAAATCTGCCTTCAGTTGTGTCCAAAAGCTGACTCACACCAAAAGAAAAGTAAAACAAATCTTCAGTATTTAATTTGGTAACAGAAGGACCAACTTTTTAAACTGGAAGTTTATAAGAAAATGAAACTAAATAAGATCTCAATTTCTAGTATTGCTTTCATAAACTAGACATCTGATTCTGAAGTGGGGCTATTTTAGGCAATAACATAACTACTGGGGACAGCTAAAACGTTCAATATGAGTGTAGCTTTTGATTTAAACCCACTTAATTGTCTCTTTCAATGAAAAAAGTGTTCGTTATGAATGAAGTAGGTTTACTAATAAAATAATAATAATATAAAAACATGCATTTCCAAACCATTATCATCAGTCTACCAGTATTTCCTGTCCTAATTCAATTGTATCCATCATCTAATGGCTTTCAATCAAAAACCGTCATAGTTTCAGAATTGGTCGTGTTGCTTGTGTTCATTGGTGTGCACAACCCAGTAACAGCAAAGTCAGATGGGGCGGAAAGCAGAGCCTTACCTGTGAGTGTTGGTCTGTACAGGCCAGTCCTCACCAGCGAAATTCATGGTCCAGGTTTGTACAGGACGGTCCTCACTCAGGTGGCACCAAGAGAGATCCATTGTCCTGGTCTTCAGGGACCAATACAACCGTTAGCAGTGATGCCAGACCCAACCACAGACCATAGTCAAACACCTAAGCAACATGCTACATTACCGCAGTACGACACAAAAGAAGTGTGTGGTGTGTGTGTGTGTGTGTGTGTGTGTGTGTGTGTGTGTGTGTGTGTGTGTGTGTGTGTGTGTGTGTGTCTCCCGGAAGCAGGAGAGGAGATAAACCAGGATGTCTACACAGGGTACTAACTAGGACTTCTACAGAAGAGATTATGCAACAGAGCACTTCTCTATCAAACTAGGACCTCTATGTAGGAGACTATGCAACAGAGCACTGCTCTATCAAACTAGGACCTCTATGTAGGAGACTACGCAGGAGAGCACTGCTCTATCAAACTAGGACCTCTACAAAGGAGACTATGCAGGAAAGCACTACTCTATCAAACTTGGACCTCTATAGAGGAGAGCACCTCTATATCAAACTAGGACCTCTTTAGAGGAGACTATGAAGGAAAGTACTACTCTATCAATCTAGGCCCTCTATACAGGAGAGCACTGCTCTATCATACTAGAACCTCTATAGAAAAGACTATGCAGGACAACACTACTCTATCAAACCAGGACTTCTAGAGGAGACTATGCAAGAGATCGCTGCTCTATAAAGCTACTATCTCTATAGAAGTTAGCACTGCACTATCAAACTAGGACCCCTATAGAAGGGACTACGCATTGAAGCATTGTAGTCACTACATGGACTAATGTTAGTGTCAGAGAGACAAAGAAAGAGTATCCCAGTTCTCTAGTGAAAATGGTAACTTCTTGCTGAAATACATCCACTAACACAAACACAAACACAAACACACGAACGCACACGCACTCTCTCTCTCTCTCTCTCTCACACACACACACACACACACACACACACACACACACACACACACACACACACACACACACACACACACACATCCTCTCGCTCTCTCTTACTGTGCCAAGCGTATCCAAGTGCCAGTCAGTCGGACCGCTACTAGTAGCATCTGACTGTTACACATTGCCTGTCCAACCCTGCCCCGGCCCTGCTGCCCATTCGCTCCCTGTCGACAAATACAACACTGCTCTGTTGGAGACGCTGCTACGAGTCTGTGTGACTGGAGCAGTGGAGTGATTTCATCACATCAAGTAGGCACATCTCGTCATAGGTAGACTGAGTCTGAGTCTAGAGTAATTGGTCATCTAACACCGGTGCTGTTTTTCGCATACAAATATGTTTAAAATAAAAAGTGACAGTAATACTGTCAGGGCTAACGTTAGCCAACAAGTCCCCTGAGGTTTTCTGGTTTATATTTCAAGACTACGAAATGCGAAAATAGAGGAGACCGATGTCACTGCTCTATCTCTTCAATATCTATAGTAAAATGTCACACGTCTAGGCAAGGGCTCTAGATGTGCGCGTGTTTTCTTACCATATCTTGGGTGCAGAGCGACGTGGAGGAAAACTTTCCACCTGAAATTCATGCGATGACAGCGTAACTTGCTACGTCACTTTCAGCCAATGATGGCGGATGAGCGACATCACAGGGGAAGAAGCTCAAGCTAGCTGATTAGACTGAACCGAACAAAACAAGAAGGAGCTAGCTAGTAACCTTTAGCTTACCTAGCTAACCATATCCCAATCAACAAAATTTATTTTGTTATCATCTGTAAAGAAATATATTTTTAAATCGTTTACGCAGTCGTTTGGGGTGAAGGAGATTTCTTTAGGGGCAAATATGATTCGGTGCTGTCATTCAACCGTTCTCCATCCATGAAATGTGGGACAGAAGAGAACCGAACGTGCATGTAGACACCGAGCGAGCCGAGGCGTAATCCCTCTGTGTAAACAAGGTTTAGTGGGGTATTTTCGCGAAACGGTCCCCGCTCGGCAGTCGATGTAGCTAGCTGTTTGTCGGGAATATTTTTCCCTGACAGCAGCACGAGCTAGACCTTGCCAAGGAGGCGTCCACAGAAAAAATACCAAGATGAAGTTCACGGAACACCTCTCCGCGCACATCACTCCAGAATGGAGGAAACAATACATTCAGTATGAGGTAAATATGGTTATCATGAATTTGGCAGCTAACGCTAGCTTGTTTGCTAACGTAGCTGTTCAAGTTACTGGGTTGCCGAACCACCGTTGAACAAGCACCTTAACCGTTAAGGCAACCGTTAGTCCATTTAACAGTAACTAACGCTTTGAATAATAAATAAGGCCTGCCTAAATTATATTTTAGTGCAACAGTGTAAGCCCACCAGTGCCGTTATTAACTACTGTACAGTCATAACACTACCTTTTCAGCAGTGTGACGTCTATAGTCACTAATCATCAATGTGTCATATTTAACTAATCATTTGTTCGACTTGGGCATCACAGACCCAGCTAACAGAGTTTGCAGTTAACGAAAGGTCTCGTGTTAGTCATTTGGCTCGCTAAGTAATTAAGCCGGTGAAGTTAATGTCAGCTAACCATAGCTATGCAAGTCCGATATGTTCTGTTGAGTTGTAGGATGACCACTCGGTCAAACTCAAAACAGTCAGACAGTCTGGTTGCTAACTAGTTATTATCGCCCACTACTTGGGAGTGTTTTTCAGACAATGCGTTCTACTTGTGTCATCATGTTTTTAATCATCCATTAGTTAACCCTGTCTGACAGAATATGATGACCAAAGCAAAACTGATTGCAGCCTTAGTTTCATTGTGAATGACCCGGGGTCAGTCAGTCCAGATAGAGAGTGATACTGTCCAAGACAGGGAATCACTTTAACGCTACCATTGTATCTAACTAGTTACTCAACCACATTCTACCTAAAAACTCATGTGATAATTTGAATTCAAAAGCTCCTCTAAAAGCCCTGATATCCTTTTAGTCATTCATGCCTTTGCTGTATATCAGCCATATGATTTCAGTAGTTTCCCCTCATTATGTGCTAAGAGATCACCATCTTTAAGGCTTTGACTTTGGCGTTGGCCAGGCAGTGCTGCATAGTGGCTATCTGATTTATCTCACTCTGTTGAGAACCTGCACCAGTCTGACAGGGATCTGGACCGTTGGCCAGGCAGTGCTTTGAGAGAGAGCCAGGCCCCTAGCTGCTCGGTCTTCAACACAGCACTGCAGGCGGTTTACAGCTGCATGACCAATAGCTGCAGCTGTAATTGTGGCCCGTGGAGCAGTGTCACACTGGGCCAGTTCACACACAGCAGCCTGGCTTGTTTTAGAACGTAGTGGGAAACGCAGGCTGCTGGAAGGCTGACAGCAAGGCAAGCACACAAACCAACAGGAAGTAAGACAGACAGGGCGACAGTCTGGAAGTAAGACAGAAAGGGAGACACTCAGGCAGGCCTGAAAAACAGACAGCAAGTGAGACAGGCTGGAAGGAAGAGCCAGACAGATTGGTAGATAGGCAAGCAGACAGGACAACATACAAACAGATTAAGTGTGAAATCACAACACTCTTATAAATATGTTTGGCTGAGTTGTTAAAATCATGAATAGACCAACAGAATTGTCTAAAGGCCAACTGTATCAACAAAGTCAAACTCAAGGTCAAAATGTATTAAAAGCTGTGGACAGAGATGGGGGTTGGAAAATGAGAGAGGGAGGGAAAGGGGGAGTTGAGAGAAGGGTGAGGTGGTGTGGAGGGTGCAATTTTTATACTCTCTTTAAAGGGAAGTTGCTTCTGCTGACTCTGGATGTTTAGAATCAGACGAACTGTAGGCACCAATTTAGGCTTTATGCTCGTACTGGTCGGTTCATGATAGCAAAGTGGGGAGAGCAGGGAGCTGATGTCTGCTCCTGTCACCTTTCATTCAAGACTCTCCTTATGTTGTTCCAGGGCTCCAGACTGCCACCAATTTGCTTACTAATTCCACAATAAATCTGTCCACTGCCACAACCAAAATTATTAGTGTCAGTGTCAAGTCACTTGACTTTTGCTTGTGTTTTTGAAGATCCTGGAGTAAAATTTTGGTCAAAATTTTTGCTGATTTTGTTGTCATTTATTATCCTGTTTAAATTCCCACAATCAGCATTTATTTCTCTGTTTCTCGCGTGGAATAGTGTACCAAAGCCACTATTAACATTTTCAAAAAATGTGTTAGTTGTTTAAGATATAGAAAAAAAGAAGCTGCCACCAGTTTTTGTTCCACTGCATCTAACTGGAAACCTTGTTGTGTAGAACGCTAGTCCCATAGTACAAAAGACTGTCCAGGCAGAGAGAGGGGTACAAAAACCACAGCACCTTCTCCAAATCTCTCTCTCTCTCTTTCTTTCTCTCTCTCTGTCCTCATATCTGTCATGGGAGTCTGTAAAAGAGTAATTTAATCATTTCACATCAGTGCTGATGCACTAGGAGAAGAGCTGTTGCCAACACACACTCACACACAGACCAAGTGAGTAGTCTGCTCTCTGAACACTGAGAGAGAGAGAGAGAGAGAGAGAGAGAGAGAGAGGGGGGTATGGTCTGTGATGACTGCACTATAGCATGGTGTGTGAGAGAGTGTCTACTGTGTTTAGTTAACATGTAGCACAGAAGAGAGGACCAGTCTTTTACCATGTAGGTGCAGTGTTTGCCCTGAGGCCACTCTGAAGACTACACACACACACACACAAACACCCACACACACACACACCCACACACACCCACACACACAGAGCACCTAGCCAGACTGGTTTTGAGCCGATCAGCCAGAGTATTGTAGCTGCCAGAACACGCTCATAACTGACATCAAAGAGACGTGTAGTATGTGTGTGTGGGGGGGCTTTATTTGTGTGTTTTTATATGCATGGGGGCTTGTGTGTGTGTGTGTGTGTGTTTGTGTGGGGGGGGATGTGTGTGTGTTGCCATGCACAAAGATATCTTTCATTTGATCACTGTTGTGTTAAGAGCACCCCTCTGTGTATGCGTATGAGAACCAGAATGACCTGTTATTATAACGGAGGGGAGAGGAAGAGAGAGAAGAGGGGAGAGAAGAGGAGAGAGTAAGGTGTGTGAGAGTGTGAAGGGTTAATTACCTGCTTGGTGTTAAAGAAATCACATCTTGTCCCAAAAGAGAGAGAGAATGGATAAGGATGGAAAATAAAACAAGTTGAAAATGGGAGGGAGGAGAAAGAAAGAGAAGGGTGGAGAGAGGAGGATGGCGGGAGGGAGTGAGGGACCATGATTAGAAGATGTCCTCCCTGAAGGATGCGTAGAAACCCCAGGTTGCAGCACAACAAGGCCTGCACCACACACACACACACACACACACACATACTGGGAGACACACTCTCTGAGGAGAGAGATACGTTCTAAGAATAAGTAATATTGAAAGTGAGAAAGACAGACAGACAGACAGACAGACAGTCAGTCAGTCAGGCAGGCAGGCAGACAGACAGTCAGTCAGTCAGTCAGGCAGGCAGGCAAGCAGGCAGGCAGGCAGGCAGACAGGCAGGCAGGCAGGCAGGCAGGCAGGCAGGCAGGCAGACAGACAGACAGACAGACAGAGGGTGTGTGTCCACACAGAGAAGAAGAGTTGAGCAAAGGAACGAGAGAGGCAGGAAGAGAGGGATGGATGGATGGAGGGAGGGAGGGAGGTAGATTAGGGCTTTAGAGATGTAGGGTAAGCTGACGGCATAATAGCTTGGTCTGCCTGTAGTGCTGTGTGTTTAGTTTGGGAAACCTACACCTCAGCATGCCCGCTGATACACACACACACAGCGAGTGTGGGAACAACTCTGGCCTTCTCTAGCTGTGTGTGCGTGCGTGCGCTGATGCTAGCATGATTTGAAGCTGTGTGTTCTGCATAAAGCAGCTGTATGTTACACTGAAGCCATTGTCAGCTTTTGCTGGTATTTAAACAGACTACAGGGTGTATATAGAAAGGTCTGTATTTAAACAGATTACAGGGTCTATATGGAGGAGTCTGTATTTAAACAGACTAGAGAGTCTATAGAGGTCTGTATTTAAACAGACTACAGGGTCTATGTAGAGAGTTCTATTTGAACAGACTAGAGGGTCTATATAGTCCGTATGTAAACAGATTAGAGTGCTGTATAGAGGTCTGTATTTAAACAGACTAGAGGGTCTATATAGTCCGTATTTAAACAGACTAGAGTGCTGTATAGAGGTCTGTATTTAAACATACAGACCTCTCTATATAGACCCTCTAGTATTTAAACAGACTAGAGGGTCTATACAGAGGAATCTCTATTTAAACAGACTAGAGGGTCTATATAGAGGAATCTCGATTTAAATAGACTAGGGGGTCTATATATAGAGGTCTGTATTTGAATAGACTTGAGGGTTTATATAGAGGAGTGTGTTTGGAGGGTATTTAATTGAGAATAGTCCATGAAGGGGTCCCACTATGTGATCACAGAAAGCTGTGATAATAGGATAATATTGACTTGTGCTGTTAGGGTAACTTTGATGTGGTTGTGTCTAGGCCCTGATCCTATTATCACGAGTGAGCCTGATCTGTTCTCTCTCTCTCTCTCTCGCTCTCGTTCTCTCTCTCGTTCTCTTGCTCTCTTACTCTCTGACTAGTCTGGCCTGCCAGTTAGTCATGCAGGGGAAACATAGAGAGAGAGAATCCACTGTTCTTTACTGAAATAGAGAGAGAGAGAACAGACTGCTGAAAGAGAGAGAGAATAGACTGTTGTATCCTTAAAGACGGGGTGTGGTGTGTGTGTGTGTGGGGGGGGGGGGTCACTATGTAAATAGAAACACACAGTAGATTAATTGTTTTCCTGTTTTTC
>JAVQJS010155482.1:0-31262 GCA_036024795.1 Galaxias rostratus
AGATGGAAGGGTTAATTCCGAGGTCACCAAGTTTGGTGATCAGTTTGGAGGGGATGATAGTGTTGAATGCTGAACTGAAGTCAATGAAAAGCATTCTTACATAGGTGTTGCTGTTGTCCAGGTTTTTACAGGTTGCTGTTGTCCATATTATTAGAATTTGGTCAGTTTTACAGATACTGTTAGGACTGTTCACAAAGATTTTAATATCAGGGACATGCTTTTGTTTGTTTAATTTTCACTTCCCCCTCATCTGTATAATTTACCTTGACAATCCTTTTCCAGGCAAGTTATTCTCCAAAGTTGTCGTATTTCTTATCATTGTAAACACTGTCATTCTAGAGATTCAAGCAGGTTTGAAGCATATTTTAACTCACTGCTACTGATTTGTTAATTGTCATACAAAGATATCTTCAGTTGTTCTTGGCTCTGTCAATGTGGTTAGTATATGAAAGCAAAAACAATCTGACAATAACATTTCATCGTCCTCTAGAGGTGTCTGACAACCGGGACCCCAAGCTTGAAATCTTGAAGCTAGTTTTGGACAGCCTGGACTGGAGCATCCTTGCCGTTTTCTTTTTGGAGATTTTTCTCAAGTGGGTCGACAACTTCTCACTTTTCTGGAAAAGCTCTTGGAACATCTTTGATTTTGCTGTGACCATAATGGTAAGTGCAAAATTATGTTGACCGTGTGAAAGAAAATAATTTGCATTGCCTTCATATTTGTAAAGATATTGCGTAGGCTTGTAGGTAGAAATGAATGTTTTTATCTTTAACTTCCCTCCCAGTCTGTGCTTCCTGAGATCATCAAGTCATTCAGCCCAAAGACAGCTAACATGGTGTTTGTGGATATGCTTAGAAGGTTCCGTATTCTCCGTTCCCTGAAAATAGTCTCCAAGTTCAGACAAATTCGTCTCATTGTGTTGGCCATCTCCAAAGCTTTTAAGGTGCGAAACACGCCAGCCAAGCCTGTCTGTTGTACATGGTTCAGCATTTAATGTATTACATTTTGAATCCTGTTGCAGCATGGTTTGCAATGAATACAGTGTTGAAGTAAAAAAAAAATCCCTCAGAAAAAGGTTTTATTATGTGTTATTGCTAAATACGTACGTTTGCATTGACAGGCCATGACCTTCATCTTTACACTGCTGCTGGTGTTTGCATACATCTTTGCTGTGGTTGGAGTCATCTTGTTCCAGAGCTACTCCCGCTCAGATGTCCCAAACTTAGTTTATAAAGAGAACTTTAAGTGAGCAAAAATTATTGGACTGTTATCACTAAACATCATGATTGTGTAACATAACCCTACCCATAATGGCAAAATCTTAAGTTAAACTTTTTTAGGCTTGGTTCAACATCGATTCAAATTACGTTTTAGATGATATATCATGTTGAAAAGATTTTCAGGTGTTTGGATTTTAACCCTGTTTCTATTTTCTCTTTCTCTATGCCTCTCCACTCGTCTTTTCTCAATTCTTTTTTTCAACAGAGATATCACAAATTCGTTCATCACTTTGTTTATTCTCTTCACTATGGACCATTGGTATGCTCTTCTCGCAGACACGCGGAAAGTCCCAGAGCTGGACCAAGCTATCTCTGGCCTTTACATCATTCTCTGGCTCCTCATTGGCTCATTTGTATTTCGCAATATCTTCGTGGGCATTATGGGTACGTTTATTGTATTGCCCCCTGCTTTTATTGGTAGTAGTTGGTGTGATTAATCAGCTGAAGGAAACCCTAGATATGTCGCTGAAAATTATTATTATTCTGTTCCTCCAGTCAACAACTTCCAAGCCATACGAAGCGACCTTTCCAAGGAAGTGCAGCAGTTGGAGATTCAGGCAAAGGCAGATCTTTTCAAAGCAGAAATCATAAACAGGTTTGGCCTAGAAGGATGTCTTGTTAAGCATTGCGCTAATTTTAACAATTTCTTGCTATTTTGTTATTAACTGGCACTTTGTTTTTTGATTGGAACACGTTTTAAGTATAGAGTTTTACTTGACTGACGACTGTACTTTTTCAGGAGAATGGGTCAGAATGCAAAATTAGCAGGGTAAGTTTATTTTTAGTTTTACTTTTGTTATTTTACTGTTTGGTATGTTCATAATCTTTTTCCTAAGTCATTGTGTATGAAATAAATTAAACATATGGTGAAATTGTTTGTTTTGTAAATAAAACCTATATATGTTTAGGCTTGATGCAGAGGAGAAAGCTAATTGTTTGAGTTCCAGTATCGAGGAAAAAGGTGGGTTCTTTCAATTCCCAAGGTATCACTCTGGATTCTGTATAAAACTACTCTGGTTATACATGTCTGCTCTCTATCTTGTGTGTTTGTCCAGACTGGGAGGGGTACGTGGAGGAAAACATACTTGTGATGCAGGAGCAGGAGGAGGAGGAGAAAGTGACCTGGCCTAGGGACTCTCTCTTCCGATACTTTGAGCTGCTCGAGCTGCTGCAGCACAACCTGGATGAGAGGACAAGGCTGCAGAAGGTTGCAGGTTGGGACCTTTTAGACACCGTATAGCTTGAATCACCTAGTTCAGTTGTTGAGACAAAGAACTGTTTCATAAATGTTGATAAAAGCTGTTTGTACATTCAGCCACACCTTTAGTGTACTGTGACACGTGGACAGGGGTGTGTACGCATCATACACACACAAACACACACACAGAAACACCTACATAGTATCGAGCTAAGTGTAATCCTGTCTCTATCTTTTCCACCACAGTCCAGGCCCTTTTGAACCTGCACGACTCATAGAATGTCAAACCCATATCTACATCTATTCAGAAGACACTTCCTATTTTGAAGAAAATAAATTGTGTGTTGTGTATTTTGTTCAGTCTTTATTTTTTCCCCATTGCTGTTGCGATTTAGCTGGGGATTTCAATGACAAAAAATGTAAAACGAATGAAATGACACATTGAGTCCTTCCTCAACATCTGCTTAACCTAAATTACCTTTCAGTTGCAATAACTATCCATTAGGTGGTGCTCTTCAACAATGCCACTGGAATGCTATACGTCACTGAAAGTTTAATAAGTGTGCCTTTAATGAATTTTTTGTTAAGGGTTAAGTTTCAAAGACTAAATACATAATGTTTCTGGAATATTTAGTTTGCTTGGCATTTTTGATCTTAGTAAGCAAATTAAATATGAATTATTTTCAGAAACTCTTAACCTAGCGTAATATCAATAGTTTTGGGATTGTGTGTGTGTTGCAGGGTATGTGTCGTTTGTGCTTGCATCTTAGCATTTTATTCTATTTTAGCAAACACTATTACACAGAACCCTAGATGATGTAGTAGTGAAAGGCTTTGTGTTCTGAACCCCTGGAGGACTGCCTGGTGTGGAGTTGTGTTTGGAACAGACCACACTTTGTATAGAATTGTGAAGCATTGTTTTATTTGATATGTTGTATTTTCTTATTTTGTTAATCTATTGAATTAAATGTGTTATTATCGGCAGGGTACTTCTGAAAAAGAGACTTTGTCTCGGTTAATCAACTTATTGTTAGCCCTATTTTCAAAATATTTCTTCTTGATCTGAGCTGGTTAAGTGGACTTAAATAAAACAGTGTTACTAATGTTCAATGTTGAGTCTGAACACATTATGGAGAATGTAGTTACTAAAAAGAAGGGCTTGCTAACATTTTGGAGAATGTAGTTACTAAAAAGAAGGGCTTGCTAACATTTCAAGAATATATTAAGATTATGTTGGTGTTTAGTAACATTCCAAGTATTACACGCACAACATTTTTGCAAAAAGAAATTGTAATAACATAATTAAGAGCATAAATGCAAGTATGTATCTTATTTATACAATATTTTACAATCTAGCAGTGACAATATTTTGTTGTAGGGGGATACTAAACCGGTGCAACGAACTCAATTAAATTTTGATTCAATTACACCTTGGATCCAATGGATTACATCACACATTACAGTTGTTATCCATTCATTTGACCCATCATTTTGGGCGCATGAAGTGTGTATACACATGAAAGCATTGGCAAGCCGTATCTTTTGAATTTGGCTATCTGGTGCAGATCAGAGCGAATTGTAGCACTCCCATTCAGCTAGACAGAACGTTGGCCATGCCTACAAAGTCCATCCACATCCCAAATTCTGCCGTCAAATGGTTTCCATGACAATGCTCAGTTACTTTCAAATATTGGGCAAGGATGAGGGACGAGAGTGTAGCAACCCTGTGATTGAGGAGATAGGCTTCAGATTTATTTGTGATTTACTATTTCGATTGATATTGTGTTCATGTTTGCGTGTTAATGAAAGTGTTCGTAAGTGTGTGTGTGTGTGTGTTACGGTAGCATACCTCTGTCAATTAAGTAGACAGGTTATAGTTGGGGACGTTCTCAAGACTTCAAATGTAAACACCTTTCACATCTTTACTGTGTACCAACAGAACTAAGTGATGTCTTGCGGTTTCCCCTTAGTGAATCATTGGTTTGCGTTGATTTAAGACACCTGACTACATTGTTCCTGTGCTACTAATGGATTTTTGCCACATGACACCAACCCAAGCTGATTGCATTCAAGCTTGGGAAGCTTGGTGATGTCGACTAGCCTCTCAACTGTATACTGCATGTCAATCAAAGCCTTAGCGTTCACACTGTGAAAAACTAACTTCCACAAAGAGAATAACATTAAATAGTTAAGAAATATTTCATATCAAGGAAATAGTCAAAGCAGTAATAGAGGCTTTATTTATTAACAAGTTACCGAACAACATTCAACTTTGAGTCAAACACATTTGTGCATGTTATGGTAATATAACCAATTTCCTCTTACAGCGACAATCATAAACCTTGAAAACCTGAGTCTTTTTAGTGTTACACAATATCTCTACACTCATATCCATTCAACAGTGTAACAACGACAACTACGATATACGTTGTAGGGTAGTTCAAATAGACTTGACTAAATCACACCAGACAGTAGTTATGTTCTTTCACAGCGAGAAGATAGACACATTGCGTAGAGAACATGCAGTAGGTAGGTAAGTGGGAGTGCTATACCAGGACAAGGCATTATTTGCAGGTCCAATTCCGAGCAGCGTTGAGCAGATTCTGATATGAAGCGGTAAATATTGGGGAAAGAAGAAGATTATGAGGGAACAAGAGAATAAGTGTTTGCTAGCTAAGGCTCTGTCTACTTCCTGGGTGGGGGCACTTTGATGTCTTGGCCTTTCTCAAGCTTCTTCTCACACTCGATCAGGTAGTTGACTCCATCAATCACTGTCTGAACTAACTGGACCTAAGATAAAAGAACACACAGATTTGGACATGCACAATTACTGAATAGAGAAGTATTCTCTCTACTATCTCTCTCCCGCTCGCTCCAACCTATCAGCCTCAGAGCCTTTGTTGCATGGGATTTAACGTGCTGCCATAGGGGAGAGCAAAGCAAAGCAAAGCATTACAATGGCACTCCCAACCCGTAGCTTTCCACTTTAAGAACTGAATAAGAGGGCTGTTGTGTGCAGAAGAAGAGACCAGTTCCATTGTATGTCTAGTTCATGTCACATATGCTGTCAGAGGTATGACAGCATGACAGTGGAAACAAAAGGGCACACATCACACACAGACGCAACGGTCCGACTGCTCCACGGCTAATAACCCCAAACCCCTTTCCCTCCTCCCTACAACCTTCCAGGACATTTCCATGGCCTGTGTGTCCCAATAGCCTATGCTGGCTTTTCTCAATTCAAAAGCCATTTCTTTATCTGCAGAGATTTTAAGAGATTTGTTGCAACAGGATTATGCATAGCCTCCAGTGTGAGTCAATGGTGACCTGGCAAATTCCTTAGTGTTGCACTGTAGACTACTAAACTGTGATGTGGGGGGCTGAAGAGGTGCAGGAGACTTTATACTGTACAACACAGCCAGGTTCCAACGTAACAACAATAGGTTAGTGTCAGCTCCTACATAGCTTAGTTATGCCAGTCTCACACGGCTCCCTACCAGTTGTCATTATATAAGGCCATTGGGTTTGAAAGGGGCAACTTTCCATATCTCCAAAAACATGATGATTGTACATTAAACTGTGATTTCCAGCCTTGGTATGTGTGCCTCTGTGGGGTGGCTGTGCTTGATGCCTGGTGTCCCTACCTCAGACTGGCCAAGACGGTCCAGGTTGGAGATGTCAAAGGTGCTGCCCACGGCCGCAGTGTCCACGCCTCCTGTGCCACGCTTCTGCAGACGCAAGTTGTCCAGTATCTTGGGGAAGCGAGGGTCCTGCGGAGTGAATGGGAGGTGTGTCGTTAAGGTTCACAGGATGGAAGTTTGTCTTGTGTTGCAGTGTGGCTCTGTGTCTTAATCACCTTGCTGAGGCGGGGCAGGTTGACGTGCACTCCAGCACGGAGCCCTGTGCCCAGGTTGGAGGGGCAGGTGAGAATGTAGCCCAGCCTCTCGTTTCTCATGAACTCCCAACCCTTATCCTGGATCAGTCGCTCCACCTTAGAGCCAGAGGAAACACGTTACAGTATCAACATTACGTGGTAGGACAGGTAAAGGGTTAACAGACTAGACATGTGATCCAGTTTGTCAGGTAAGCTCCACCTCCTACTTCAAAACTTACCGGAGTACAGAGAGACAGCTACAGGTGCGTTGCGAGATTCACCGTCCCGCACTCACAACAACCCATTCCTCAAATACCAACATTGTAGCGACCACCTTTACACAACTACAAGGGAACGCCAGATCTAACCTCTCCTTCTATGGACTGCTGAATGCACAACTTGGTGGAAACCTCATAGAAAACTAACTTCCAAGTTTTGGGTGCTCTTCAGGAAACATTCCAGAGGAAGGCGTGTTGAGTAGGTGAGGATATGGATTTCAGACCGTCCCTCCCAGAGGATGATCTCTCCTGTCCGGTGTGCTGCGACATATATAAAGATCCTGTTGTTTTGTCGTGTAGCCACAGCTTCTGTAAAGTTTGCCTGCAGGAGTGCTGGAAGACCAACAACGCCAAGCAATGTCCCATTTGCCGGAGGAGATCGTCGAAGGACAAACCACCTGTTAGCCTAGCTTTGAGGAACCTTTGTGAGGCCTTTGTGCAGGAGAGGGGTCAGAATCAGAGAGCTGTAATCGGGAATGAGGGGAGGTGCAGTTTACATGGTGAGACGTTAAAGCTCTTCTGTCTGGAAGATCAACTGCCAGTTTGTGTGGTATGTCAGGCCTCAAAAAAACATAAAACTCACAACTGTAGCCCAGTGGACGAAGCTGCACAAGACCACAGGAACAAAGTCCAGGCTTCTCTGAAGGGTTTACAGAATCAGCTTAAGGACTTTGATCAAGTCAAAATAAGCTTTGACCAAACAGCTAAACACATTAAGATCCAGGCCCGGCATACAGAGAAGCAAATCGAGAGGGAATTTCTGAGGCTTTATACATTTCTTCAGGAGGAGGAGAATGCCAGGCTAGCTGAGCTGAGGGAGGAAGAGAAACAAAAAAGTCTGATGATGGAAGAAATGATAGAGGGCCTAAACAAACAAATGGCTTTACTTTCAGAAACAATCCAATCTCTAGAGAAGGACCTTCTAACAGACGACATCCATTTCCTGCAGAACTACAAGACTACAGCCAACAGAGCCCAATGCACAATAATCAACCCACAACCAGTCTCAGGGGCGCTCCTAGACCAAGCCAAACACCTGGGCAACCTGACCTTCAGAGTCTGGGAGAAAGTTAAGAAGATAGTCACATACAGTCCTGTGATTTGGGACCCCAACAGTGCATGCCGACAACTTATTTTGTCCTCCAATCTGACCAGCGTGAGGGTCAATGAAGAGGAACTGCCACTCCCTGACAACCAAGAGCGGTTTGATACAGGGGTCATGGGCTCTTCAGGCTTCAACTCAGGGACACATAGCTGGGATATTGAGGTTGGCGATAGCACCAAGTGGGAGATGGGTGTGGTGACTGAGTTTATCCAGAGAAAAGGAACTCTGAATGGTGAAGTCTGGAGGTTGGCATATGAACTGGGTGAATATGAAGCTGTGTCTCCATCAGCAATAGCAACTCCTCTCTCAGTGAGACAAAAACTCCAGAGAATCAGAGTCAAGCTGGACTTGGACAGGGGAAAGGTGTCCTTCTTGGATCCAGATAGAAACACACATCTACATACATTCACACACCCTTTCTCTAACACAGTATATCCTTTTGTGTGGATACTTGGAAGTGGTCTAAAACCTATGAGGGTTTTACCAGGCAAGGTCTATGTAAATGTAGAGTAGGAGCACAGTCCAGGGCTATTATCATTATTAGATTAAAGGCGAAGAAAATATAACAGATATGTGATGGACTTATTTGAGATAGTTGGATCCAGAGATAGTATCTTGTAAGACATTATAAAATGAGCATCGAGGTAAATATATCAAAAGAAAGTACTAAAGATGTATGTTAGATAAAATATTTAAAAAAAAGTTTGTTATTTTACTTGAACTGATTTATATTATACTGATATACTATTTAAGTTAAGGGGAATCTGACAAGCAAATAATTTAAACCCACACATGACATACAGATCTTTGTTAGAGTGAAATCAAATCTGTTATACCTGAATATAGAGCTACAGTATGGCATGGTGTGATGGCTTGTTTCATGTAATATTTTGTTAATTTACTAACTTCAATAAAGGTTTTATGGTGTCACCCTATGCTTGAAAATTCACTTTTTATTGGTGTTTAAAGTTAAACATTCTCCAGCATTTAATACATGTTTACCTATTACTACTAAACAGTGACAAGAACATTGTAGCAAATATCTTTTGCCTTTTTCTCTAATGGGGAACTTGGACCACTTTGATAAATAAATTCATGGCTTGTGTGACTTTGCTTACAAAGACGACGTGTGTTTATGTCATTGTGCACATAATAGTGGATTTATATCTGTGGGTGTGTATATCCGACTCACTTCTTTCAGGCCTTTGCAAAACCTTTCAAACACTCTCTTCATGTTGCCCCCTTTTTCCATGGAGATGACTCTGGTGTGATCCTCCTCGTTGATCCAGACCAAGAAGGTCTTCTCGTTGTTGTGCCTAGACAGACCCGGCTTGGTTAACATAACCCAGAAGCAGTTTTATTCAAAACACCCAGTGACTCTTCAAACCAGCTGATGACTGTGAAATATCTCGGTGACATTCATTTGGCCAAAATGGCACCTCAATGTCCGGAAGGAAAGAAAAGGTTAAACATTTTCTGTCATAGAGATCAAACGAGCATAGTGGGCTTTGACGATAATCAACACAAATATTTAAATTTGTATATTTGTAATATTATGTATATTTAAGGAATTATGCAAGAATGGTATGAAGAGTGTACACTACCTACCCTGTATCATAATTGCCTAATAGTATTACTAAGGCTTGGCCCTCTTAAAGTGAATGACTCAGTTAAAGAGGTGCAGAAAAAAACGGGGCATGTTGCTTCACCAACAAATACATCCGAATACAGTCATGCATTTTACAGTATACTGCAATATCAGAGGAAATCTTTGTTCACTGTCTCTAAAATACCATTCTTATCCACATTATGCACACAACAACATTTCTACTTTGGTATTGTAAGACTGTATTTCCCAATAAACAACCCAAAAATGACTAATAGACTCATTCAGGAAATACACCAATGTGCCTGGAGAGACATGGAGGAATGAGAGATGAAGGGAGCTTTTGGAGCTGAGATCAGGGAGGAGGCAGAGGGATGTACGAGGAGGGAGAGGAGAGAGGGGGGGGGGGGGTACATCAACAATCAGAAATAGAAAATAATAGATACAGGTCGGAGAGAAAGAGGAAACGTGACCTTGAGAGACAAAGAAACGAGAAAGAAATTCTGCATTTGTGTTAGGAGCAGTGTGCTGCTGGCAGGGGCAGCAGGTTGAGGGTGAAGAGACAGACATGGACTGATCCAAGAGCTGGTCATAGCAGCTTGCTAAAAAGGGGGTGCAGACACTTTCTGGGCACTGCTGAATCATTGGGATGCTGTGGAGGTAATGCTTGTTTACATCATCGCGTATGCAGCCCTGCCTGAGAGCTCAATGTCCAACAGAGCCAGTGTAAAGGAGAAAGATGGAACCAGTGGGATCTGTGAGAGTAGAATGTTTAAATAGGAACTTTGGTGGTGATTGTGAAGAAAAAATAATGACTAAATGCAAAACAAAGTGTAGAAGTAGGCTATGGCAGAGTTTCCGCTCACAAGAATATTATCAGAGGATGACTATAGGAGGTAAACCGTCCCTAAACGTAATCTCTGGGCCAATAATGAACAGGATGCAGTGTAAACCAATAGTGCTTACCAGATTCCGCGAGCATCTGGCCAATCGCGAGCCATGCCTGAGCAGGTCAGGAGAGGGGACACGGGCTTATCAAACAGGAAGTGGTCCTATGGAAACACAGAAGCAAGTTGTCTGAGGCACTCTTCACTCTATTGACGGGAGTCTCAATCTAGTTCCCTCATTATGTATGTAATTACTGATTGTCCTTTTGCCTGGGGTTACAATGTCAAACCTACTAGACACCTACAACTATTCCAAGCAAGTACTCGATTTTCTTTCCTTTTCACTCACATCAATGAGTTGCTGCTGCTCCTGATCGGTCATCTGCGACAGGCTGTAGTACTTGCCAACAAGGTCATCCTTCAGACCCGCCAGGGCGTCCACCACCACTCTCTCCACCTCCCGGCGCTCCGCTCGGGTGCATGCTGGAGGCAAGCTTAGCCCGCGTATGCTGCGGCCGGTCCGGACGCGTGACGACAGCACGTAGCGGTCGTCAAATTTACCCGATTGGATCTGGCAGGGACAGAAGGTTCAGTCATGTGATCTATCTATTGTCCAGTGCGATAGACACTTTCACCATACCACAGTGTGGCTACCTTGGTGGCATCCAGGTCAGTGGGGTGCTTCATAGTGCGGGGATTGTAGCCGTTGTGCCTCTCCTGAATCACAGGATCCAAAAGACTCGCAAACACCTAGGAAAAGACCACAAAATCCACAAGGCAACGGACAGGTTAAATACACATAGATCTCATCTAGCACATAATGTGTTTTTCAAAAATTCTTAGGAGTTACATTCTTTCAGAAATGTACATGTTATAGTGCTTAGTGCTGCATTTAAGACCAGCAGACTACAACCAACTTCCTGTTATTTCGGTTAGGGATGTAGCCTTTGTAAAATAAACCATATATATAAGACAATCCATTGGATTAAAATTGAGCAGTGTTTTTATCTAAATGTATCTAGATTTAACTCCCGGTATGTTGTTGAGTGAGAGGATTGATATTTTGGATCATCTTAGAATATGACGTACTCTGCTAAAATAAAGTCATAAAACATGCAATAGATCATAGATGGACATTATAGATCATCCACATCAAAATAATTCACAGTGCAAGTGTCCACAAATAGCACAGACAGTTGTCAACACATTGGAAGTGGAATTTGTAATGTTTAAAAGTCAATAAGGACCTCATAAGACTCCTCGTCCCCAGCCACCATGCCAACGGTTTTGATGAAAGGGTGTCCTGGGTTGTCAACTCCAGTCTGAATGGCCTGGTCCAGGGTGTACCCATTGGGCGTGGTCTTGTTCACCAGGTTGGCATAGATGGCAGGGGTCAGGTGGCTGGCCATGCAATTGTTGTGCTTGCGTAAATCGGGGTACTCCGCACTAGGGATTATCATACAGACATTAGATGTACTACAAAAACACAATGAGTAATGAAGGCTCATTGAATAGGTTATTGTAGGGATACACCAATGCATTTGCCTTTATGACAAAACTAATTTTCATTTTAAACGTTAAAATGAATCGGCCTATTCCTGGATCAGATAAACGATTTTAAAGAGCAGTGAGTTTCGCAACATGAACCATGAACATATCCAAAGAACACACATTTGCACATTTCAGGTGACCAAATAAAAATAAGACATTTTGATTTACAATAATAAAGTTTATAATATCAAAGTAGCTAGATAAAAATGTATAAGATTTGTCAAATTATTTATACAACACTGGGATGCATACAGGTCTAGATGAGATTCGTTCATTTATTATGCCTAATTGCTAAATTATGTTGTTGCATTTACTATAGGAAAAGTGATATTTAATCTTCCCTGGCAACGCTGCTGCTCACATCGACAAGCTACATTTCAAACCGAAAAAAAACAAAAAACAGAAGGGGCATGTGAGGACAGTCTAGAATATTCCCTGCCCATCTTTAAAAAAAAGAAACATTGCCGCTGTTGTTTCGGTAAAGACATGAAAGTAAAATGTTCCTAATTTATAAACATTTGATTTTGTATGCAACTAATGATATATTCCCGTTTTGCCACCTATGACTTCACATCAACACGGTTTTGAATCAGTGCATCAACACATCTACTGCAAATGGCTCATTATTATAAATGCATTTTTTCAGATTTAATACCTAATCAATTCATATCATGATATGCATTTTCAAAGCTAGACAAGTGCTTCGCCCAATTCATTCTCTTAATTTGTGCATTACATGACATTTGGTACCTGGCGGGATACACTCTTCGTACAGGCGCTCCAGCAGTGACATGTTCTCGGCTGAGCAGAACCCCTGCAGTCAAAGACCCAGCTCCAAGTAATGACAGGATACCAACATTTCGTTTCGACGACAAAATTCTCGCGAAGTTGCGTGACATTTTTTATTTTCAAAATGCAGCGGAATAGGTGTTGTAATTTCTTCTGAAAAAAAAGATGAAATGAGAAAAATATGTGAGCTCCAGAGATTAGAGTTGCGTGGTAGCGAATGCTAAAGGAAGCAAGTGAATAGATTGCAGCACAATGTTCAAGCCTTAAAAGTCCCCCGGTTGCTTATGCCTATGACGAAAACTTAGTGATTTGTTAAAATGCAACATAGAACGCGGTAAGTTCTTATTTGTCAAGAGGTAAGTAAACAGGGTTGTCCCTAGTACTACATCCCACCTTAGAATGATATAATTTAAATCACTCCTTAGAGAACAGAGCCTTTTTTCCTATACACTTTAATATTATCCCTCCCCATATTACTGTGTCCAACTATTAAATCCCATTACAGTTTCATCCATGATTGGCCACTCGTTTGTATTAACCAATCCTAATGCCCTAATTCCATGCATGGCAAGGCGATAGTTAGGGTTTGGAGCGAGATCATTGTATGAAAGGGTAAGGTACCATTTCAAAGACGCACTCTGTACAAGACAATGTTCCTGTCCGTGTCCTGGGGCATTGAGTTGCCACGTAAATTATTCCTACAGCTTGTGGTCTTACGCCGCAGAAAATAGTAGCACATGTGACTTTCGAAGAAGGGAGAAGGTACCTTCACTCTACACCACTAATCACTTTTGAATGGGAAAAGCTTCTAAATGCATTTATGAAGAAATAGATTATATACAAAGAAAAAAAAAGTTTAGTCACTGCATTCCAATTCATATTTTAATGAAAATAAAATTGGATTTTGTTGGGGCGCTAAGAATTCTGCTTTGGCAGTACACAATGACAAACCATTACCAGACATTGGGCGTTTTAATTCCTTAAAATCAAGACTTTAGACTTTGGTACACAAATAAGGCCCTATACTTACTTTTCCGAAGTATCAATGAAATACTAAAGGCAACAGATGTTTTGATATTTGGGCTCCTACAAGTTGAAACTCAGTTAGCCTAACTCTTTGTTTTTGGTTTTTGTTGTTTGTTAAATGACATATTTATTAGGCCTAAATAGCTTTCAACTGTTAGACAACCTTTTGTTGTAAATATAATTTCATAAATGTATTTGATTTAAAAATCATATATGGTTTTACTTTATAGTAATTATCACTTTTTGGTCTCCTTAACGTGGTGGTGGTTGTGGGGGGGGGGGGGGGATTGCAGTGTCCCTGTGACCCTGGGAGCTGCATCGTCGCGGAGAGTAGCCCCTGGTAGGATCTCCCATGGCAAATTGGTCCTAGGGGGAGTCCAGACTGAGCGTGATTCCGAAAAACCTCAATGAAGTGGAACCTAAGGCACTGTGGTACCTCGCCCGAAAGAGAGAAACCGGGGCTATCCTCTGGAGCAAGACCCGGGAGAGAGTCTGGTGGCCAGGCCTTGACCAATGGGGTCCGGTTGAGCACAACCCGAAGAAACAACATGGAGCCGCAGCCTTGTGGGCCCACCACCTGCAGGGATAGACATTAGGGTCGGGTGCAATGCCAATCGGGTGTCAGGCATAGGCGGGGACCTATTCGTGCTGACTCCTGGCAACATAGACTGACCCTAGGGATATGGAATGTAACCTCTCTAGTGGGAAAGGAACCGCTAGAGCGGAAGGTGGAGCAATACCAAGCTTATCAAGCCTCCATGGTGGAAGCGGCCGCTAGGAGTTGTGGTCAGAAGGCCGTCAGTGCCTGTCGTGGCGGCAACCAAAGAACCCGCTTGTGGACAACAGCGGTGAAGGAAGTCATCAGACTGAAGAAGGAGGCCTTTCAGACTTGGTTGGCCAAGGGGTCACCATATGGATGGATATTCATAGCCAGCAGCTTTGCGGTTAATTTGCCTTTACAAAGTAGTTTTTGGAAGGCTCCAAACCCTTGCTAAAAAGCAAACATTTTGTGTTTTGTCTTCTCAACCATTAATGACATCCCTCATTGCGTCATTTTCCATTGGTTTTACAGACATCTTCCCTCTCTTTTTCTTCTTTTTGCCTACCCGCCTGCCATCCTGTCTGCAATGCATTTATTTTATCTATAAAGGGGCAAGTGACTTTGTGTGACTTTGTGTGGACTCAAACACTTATGAACTGTTTGGTCCCCTTAATTTCTGTGTAAGAGTCTGTCTATGTGGCCCATTTTAGCTGACTGTTTAAGAGGTGTGGGCCAGTACCTACAATTTGTTTTTAAATCACTTAAAAATACTTTCATGTAAAAGAATTGGTCCAAACATTCTTCATAAACATTTTTGCTTTGTTGGTATACTTACAATTGCTCAATAACCCTTAATAATGATGAGTGAAATGTGCTATGCCATTCATTTACATAAGATTTCTCTTTGGTGGTTAATTTAGCACTCTGCCCACTCCACCCCTTGCAACAGCAGAGTAATCTAAAATATTGTTACAAGTCAACAAGTGTTGTGCCAAAAATGTAAGATCAGACATTGTGATTGGCTGTAACATTTTAAAGGGATTGGACCCTCCAACGTAATCTGGCCCATTTTGCCCGACATAACCCTATATTATTTCCCATAGCATGTCGTCCAGAATGCCAAAATGCATGCAGCAGTCCATACTTTGCAAGTGAAGCTGAAGTACCCATCAAAAGCAAAATGAAACGAAAATGTCTGAAAAGTAGATGTAAAACATTACAATGACATTTTGCTTTAAGGTAAACTGTTTATCTTCCCACCAGCTATGAGTCAATTAAATTAAGTATAACAGCCGTATAAGTTATAATTGTCTGGCAAGCTTTACTTTATTGGGCCTATGTTACTATAACAATCTAAAACGAATACTGTAATAATAAATACGAATAGCTTGTATATCGTGCTAGCTATGTGAATTTAAACATATATACTTATTAATTTATTAAATTAAACATTTACCAAATTCTACTTCAAGAGATAACCTCACCAAAAATAGAAAATAGGTGGTCTAACCTTCCTCCGTTGTCAGATAAAGGATTCAAATAACGGAATTAAACATTCAAATTATACGCGGCACCAGCTATCGGGTACTTGGACAGCTATAGGTCCGCGAGCGTCTGCGTTACCTGCGTGACAATATCAGTTATGTGTTCTTTTGTAAAGTGAAGAGTAGGACAGCTACAGGTGTTATACCGCGTTACATAAAGCATTACGTTTGATATTTGCCTGACATGCTAATTTGGTGGTTAATCATTTATTATTCTTATGACATAAATGTTTCAAAGCAATTGAAACTAATACAGAACCTCTGTATTATTTGAGAAATACAATTAAAGTAGAAAAATTCCTTTTTGGATTAAACACGGTCTGGTTATCCTGGACAACCATTGCATCCAGACTTGTTAAACATGGACACATCTATATCAATACAAACTAGAAGTCAAATATGATGTGTTTTTTGATTTTCAAATTCTCCTCAATCTTTGTGAAACACAAAGTGGAAAAAAATTGTTTTGCTCATTATGATTAAGCAAGACCTGGTCTTAATGAACAATCATTGTTGCCAGGCCGGTAAAACATGAACTAAATCTGTAAACATTAGAGGTCAAATAAAATGTGTTTCTAGATTTGTGCTACCCTTAAATTATTTGTGAAACATGATCAAAGTAGAAAAAGTGCCTTTTCCTATTAGGAGTTGGCCTACACACGGCCTGGTCTAGATGGAAAACAATTGCACTAAACTTGTAAAACATGGACTACATCTGTCAGCACATACTAGAGGTCAAATAAGATTTTTCTATATTTGCAAGGCCTTTACATTGTTTCAAAGTTTTAAAGTTTAAAACAATAAAATGGGAGTAAAAAACAAGCAAACACGTTGCCGTTCCATCGCACACATTAACACCTACGGACAATTTAGATTCACCAATCAACCTGCATGTTTTTCGACAGAGGTAACCGGAGTACCCGGAGGAAACCCATGCTAACACGAGTACATGCAAACTCTACACAGAAAGGTTCTTGGGTCAGATCAGGATCGAACCCAGGACCTTCTTGCTGCGAGGCAGCAGTGCTAACCCCTGCTCTGTGCTACCCAAGAAAACAAATATCAAACATTGAAAGCAATTCTGAGAGGTGGATTTTGAGCAGGTTTTTGAAGGTGGGGAGGTCAAACACAGATGGGTTGTGGGAGTGAGTTCCAGAGGGTGGGGGCAGCAACGGAGAAGGCTGTGCCACCTAAGGTTCAAAGCTTGATTCTACAGGGGAGGGAGAGAAGGTTGGCAGCAGAGGAGTGGGATTGGGCATGGAGGTGGAGCAGGTCAGGGAGGTAGGAGGGGGGCAGGTTATGGAGGGCTTTGAATGTGATGAGAAGGACTTTGAATTGGATACGCTGCGGGACAGGGAGCCAGTGGAAGTTTTTGAGGACAGAAGTGATGTGGTCTTAGGAGCGGGTGCTGGTGAGGAGGCGGGCAGCACAATTGTGGATGTATTGGAGTTTGTTGAGTCTTGGATGGGGTGCAGTACAGGAGGCTATTGCAGTAGTCTAGTCTGGATGTGATGAATGCGTGTATGAGGGTTTCAGCAGCGGAGAAGGACATAGATGGGCGGAGTGGTGCAATGTTTTTTAGTTTAAAAAATGCAGTCCGGATTATTAGCTTTATGTGATGTTCAAAGGACAGTGTGGAGTCGAAGTGAATGCCAAGGCTGCGGATGAGTGAGGTTGGAGAAAGGGCTGTGGTGTCTATGGTCAGGTGGAAATCTTGGGTGGATTTGGTGATGTTTTTGGACCGATGATGATAATATCTGATTTGTCACAGTCAAGTTTGAGAAAATTATGTTGCATCCAAGTTTTTATTTCAGTGAGACAGTGACTGTAGTAATATGTAGTCCAAGTTTTCAAGTTACATCTGGGTTTGTGTTGTCCTAATGGGAAATATGTAATTTATTTATTCTTCTGTGTTTTGTAATGTAGAGGTTTCAATGATCTGTAAACATGTTATTTGACCTCTTGTTTGTGTTAGATGTTGCTCAAAGTTTAACAAGTCTTGTTGATTTTGTTGTCAAGCGAGGCCCTGCCATGTCTCCTACTAATGGAATTTTTTCTCCCAATTGAAATATTTTTTGTTAGCTCTAATATGTGTTGGTAGATGACATTAAAAGCTTTAAAAGTCTAACTGATTTCGTTGTCCAGCTAGATTATGTTTCAATAGCTGTAGTACCACTTAAAAAGTCTGGTTGCAATGGTTGTCCAGCTCGACCAAGCCTTGTGTAGGCCCACTCCTAATTCTGTTTCTCAAATAATGCAGAGGTTTTACAAATCTTGAAACACATTTATTTGACCTTTAGTATGTGCTGATAGATGTAGTCCATGTTTTACAAGTCTGGCTGCAATGATTGTCCCCTTAGTCCACGCCTTGTTTAATCATAGCAAAAACAAAGTCTCTACTTGGACTGTGTTTCACAAATAATTTAGAGGTTTCGCAAATCTAGAAAGATCTTATTTGACCTGCAGTATATGTTTACAGATACAGTTAAAAATTTTACCAACCTAACTGCAATGGTTGTCCAGCTGTCTACTAGTGGGACAAATGGCAATATCTGAATTAACAAGATACACTTTATTTGAGGTCAGTGTGTTTCCTATTGGCCTTTTGTCTTCACAGTCACTGCAAAGGTCATGGCACTTGCTGCCTTCCTTGTGTGTCCTCCATTTTTTTCAAAAGTTGTTGGGAGGGAATGCAATACATTCATCTTGTCATTTCTTAGCCAGTGCCCTTTCAGGGCTCAGTTGTTTTTGGCTTAGGCGAGACAAGAGGCCATGCCTACTTGGAATACTGTAACTGTGCTATGACCTGTTTAGATTATTTTACGTCATCACATTGACCACAGTAAGAAGTCAAGAGGGCTGAGATTTGCATCTTTGACTTGGATATTTCAGATTGATTTGAAGTACAAAAAGTAAAATTAGTTAACTAACTTGGTCAGTAACACATTACAATTTAAGTTAACAATAAAGGAAATAAAAATAGAGCTGTTTGAATACATCTGTCTATCTATCTATAGTTTGAAACAGGTTGCAAAGTAATTTGAGGTCTTACCTGGAAGTGGAACCTTGTTACTGGAGGGCTCTAGCGCTGTCCTTCTGTGCCCACATTGACAGACCTTGAAGGGCGTGACTAAAATTCTCCTTATCTTTCTTTGGAAGTAGTTTACAGTTTACCTACGTGCCTGGCACACAAATCATGAGCAACCCTTTTGTACTCCAACTGTGCCTAAACACCCTAAATTTTACCAGCACATAGAACAATTCTATAATGGCAATATCACACAAGTGACACAAACGTGTCATTAAACATGAAATGCTTAATAACAAAGTATAACTGACAATACTACTATGTCGAATGCCAATTTTAGGCACTGACCTTTAGACAGGTGTGTGATTTCAGTTGTGAGACTATAAAATGCATTCAGTGGGCAGCACATAAACCTGATAAGGATCACATTCATGATCAGGAAAATAAATGTTTACTCCTGTTTGCTCTTTAAGCAAAGATGAAGCTGGAAATAATATTCCACAAAAAAGAGAGTACAATAAAATTGTTTAAACATGCAAACTAAATAAAAAAAGCTTCAAATTAAGAAACTTAGTTTTTATTTACAGATCAATTCCACAATATTTAACATATTTACAGTTAGCATATGCCAACAGTTTTTGTTCTTACATACAAAAAAAGATACACAATAACATCCTTAATAATAAAACATTTGACCAGCACCTAAAGGTTTTTGTTTGTCTCTTGATTGATAGATGTTTATTTTACATAAATCCTAAATATAATGAAAACAAGAAATTAGCTTGGCATTACGTTTTTCTTACATTAGGGCCAAACCCGCTGAATGAGAAATACCACTACACCTACAGAATGTACAGCTTAGATGGCACCCATGGTAATCTTTTGAAAGATAAAAATAATTTGTAGGAGAAATAGCTCACATTTGAAGCTGTATCATTTTCAGTTCAGATACGTAGGCTCGTATGGGCCCGTTTTCCAGGTTAATAGCACAGATATCAGGAACTTGGTTGCAGGTTGACACAAATCTTGTCAAAACCATATGGTTCAGTTCAGCAGTTTCTTCCTGCTGTAGGCTCTACCAGTTGACGAGCGTCTGGTGGGCTGGCTGAAGGGAGAGTGTTCCACCTCAAACTCCCTCCTGTGTTCCGACTGAACTTCATCTGCAAGATATTACACATAAAGACTGTGTTACCGTTCATTTGCTGTTTTGTAAAATTGTCTTGAGTCTACACACTGCAATCTACTTTAAGTATACAAACAAACCACTTTACCATCCAAGTATAGATCAGAAAACGTCAAATATGGCAGTGCCATAAGTTTGAAAAGCACTGATTACTATACCTTTAAAGTCTTGAGCTCTCTTGTTGGCGGAGCTAGACTTTCCTTTGAACAACAGTGGGGATTCGGTGAGTGCAAGAATCCCACTAGCAGTCACTGGCTTTCTGATCTTAAAGCTGGGTGGAGTCACCACTACCAAAGAGACAAACATAATAAAATAGGAATCTATACTGAACAATTCTGATTCTAAGATTTAAAAAGGAACCAAACACAAGCCTGTTTTAGACGACAAGTATAAGGTTTGTAAGTGTCAGATATACTGTGACCTAATTTTCATGCGGCATGCGTTTAAACATTAAAGCAACTATAGGCAACTTTTTATATTAAGGTATTGTCAATAAATTTAATCTGAAAGCACGTTGTAATGTCTATGGGAGAATAAAAAATTGCGGTTCAGATCAGTCCTCTTGAAGTCTCAATATTTAACTTTACCACTAAGTAGAGGGATTATGTAATGGCACAAGGATGATGTAATCAGGAAGAGATGCCCATACTTTGAGTAAAGTCATTAAGTGTTTCAGGGATATGCAGTGGCCGCGAGCATCATGCCACGGTTGGGGAAAATAATTACACCAAGCAAAAGGTAGGGGTCACCAAAACCATCTCCTCCAACAGACAAACTCTCTCTAGTAACTAATCATTTTATTGCTAAATATGTTTGCAAAGTTCATGCTACTGCTTCTGCAATGTCAACCTTTGCCACTTCCCTCCATGCTCATTGGCTACGCTCCTGATATAAAACTGATGTATCACTCAGACTGAGTCTTATGTTTGATAGCTGTCGACCCATTTGTTGTTTGTTCTGTGTAATCAATTGGCGACCAATTTGTGTAAAGTGCTTTGAGTCACAAGACAAGTGCTAAAAACTAATTACAATTATTTGTTATAATCATTATTATTGTAGGGCTGAAGGGAGCTGTGGTGGCCCAATTAATTGAGTAGGGAAATTTGAAGGGAATCCTCCCATTCTAATGATCTTTCAATGCAAAGGTGTAGGCCAGATGGGCGATTATGCAACTGAGCTGGCTAACGTTCATAATCAATTAAAACAACTCTTGCTGTAAATCGAATTGTTGGAGGATGAGGGGCTGAAGACTGACCCAACCATCAAGGAATGGAACAACAGACAGACTCAACACAGTTCAATAGACAACATCGTGCTTAGCTAACAAAAGAGATGTGTCCAACTATAAAAACAGGTTTGGCTCCCCTTTAAAGTGGTCTGAGAGCACTCAATTAGGCTTTGAAAATACAAGAAAACAGGATCCTACCTGACTTGATATCTCCATTGCCGGTACTCAGGGACATATTTTCACCTATTGACTGCTCAGCTTCTTCCGCCTCATGAACCAGACACTCCATCCAGTCCATGTCTCTCAGGTGATCCAAAGAAGAAACATCTGCCTGTAATGTTGGGTCAGTCTGCTTGGTTTTTACCCCCAGCACGGCAGTATTCACGTCTGAGGGCGTGTCTGTGTCATCAGTCTCCTGAAGCTTGTAAACCCCCTCTAGCTCAGCTTCCTCCAGCATCTCCTCAATCAGTGGATCCCTCTTGAGACAATGACCCTTTCCTCCACCTACAACCTGAGCCTGTGCCTTCTTCTTCCTGGGCCAGTTGTTGAGGTTCTCTGGGGTGGCCCTTCCCACACTCGGAGGGGACGGGCTGAGGGAAATGAGGTCCGCTACTCCCATAGGGGACATTTTGACCACTGGGTGCTGGGTGGGCGTGTATGCCTGGCAAATGTAGGTTTGGACGCTACCGCCTTTTCCAGGTGTGCTTTTTGCTGGTGTGCCGTGGGTACACAGAGAGGGGGACACACAACCAGGATCTCTGTGTTTGGAACACACAGATAGGGGGCTATCTGTCTGAGCCAGTCGCAGGCCCACAGAGGGAGTCTGAACACCGCACCCAAAAGCATCGCTGGCCCCATCACCAGCATTGCACGAGTCTGTTCGCTTGAATTTCAGTTTTGGAAGTCCTGACGCTTGCATCTCTAGTTCCACTTGATAGGTAGGAGGGTTAGGAGAGACCAATCCCTTTCGGCATTTGGGCGTTCCAGAGGCTCTGGGAGTTGAGAATTGAGGGGGTTCGTTTGAATACCCAATGCGGGCTGCTGCCTCCCTCTGCTGCCGGTCAGGGGTCAGTCGGAGGCCATATCTTTGCCCACATGAGATTTTGGGTGGCAAAGGCAGTTTTGGAGAACCCCCCGTAAACTTGAAGACTTCGTTGGGAAGTGAGGATTTCCTTGAAAAACTGATGTTCATCTTAACACCTCCAGTAAGCTGGGTCTTAGTGACCGCCGCGTCCGCAATATCAATGCTCTCGTCTTCAGTGGTGGCCGAACTTAACTGGGATAGGTCAAAGTGTTGAGAGTCTGTCCGAGACGTTGATCCCACCCCAGAGACATAGGAAGACTCTGACTTTTGCTCATGGGAACCTAATTGTCCATGCTCTCTTAAACAAGTCTGCTCACTGCATGGATCATAACCTTCTTGAACAGGTATACTTTCAATGCACTGGGATCTCAGGTTATGCGTGGTCCGACCTTTGGCTACAGAGTCTGAACTAGTTCTCATCAAAGGTTTCTTTGAGGGGGTTGTTGGGGAAAGTTCATTTTTATGTAGCTGGGTGTTTTTCAAGGAACGTTTTGGTGGTGTGGTTAAGATGGTGGTACATTTCACTGGTGTGAGTTTTCCTGTGCTTGGGAGCGGAGTTTCTGAGTCTTTGGAATGGGTTCTCCCAGAGCGAGTGAGCATGCAGTGTGTAAGACCAGGGACCTGGTTTGGGCTTAAGGCACTGGGAGTAGTGAGGGATGAATGATATGGAGGCGTGCATTCCAGATATTTTTTTGGACCTTGAGCCTCTTCTGGGGGTTTGGGAATTTTTGGATCATCCCTATAAGATCTTTCAGCACAACTGTCCACTGGTTCCTGCATACCACTCAAAGTAAAATTAGGGACCTTTGAAAGCAGGACAACTGGGGATGTCTTCTTTACTCCTAGAATTGCTGTCACAGGAGTAGCGTTAATTTGGCTGTTGGTATTCTCAAGAGTACTGTCAAACTTGTTTGGAGCTTTCAACATCACCGGAGAGGTTCTAATTGAAAAGGTAGGGGACTGTGGCACTTTGAAAGGCATGTTTTCTTGAAGTTTAGGTTTACATGGTGAGGGGGACCAAGTAACACTCTTCTTGGGGGTTCTTGAACAAGGACTCTGGAGCTTGTAAGCACCAGCAGGAGATATGCACTCTATAAGAGTCTTGACAGGGGTTTTCAGAATGCTTTTGAGAGGGCTCTGCATAGGACTCACCTTCTGAGGTGTGTTTAAGGCCAAACTTCTTCTGACTGGAGATCTAAAGAGGTTGCTCTGGGGGGCCATAACTGAATGGTGAGATGTGCCGGCTACTGGGCTCTGTGTGGCAGAGAAGGTTCGGGTTCTATGGCCCTGGGGTGTTGGGGAGGTCTGCGGAGTTTTGGGTGTCCTGCTGCAATCAGCAGCCCTGCTTTGCTCACTAGGTGATTTTGTTGGCGTTGTCTAGGAACAAAATAAATAGTACAATTACGAAACGGAATAAAACAAAACTGCTTGAAAAAGGAAAGAAAGGGGGTTGAAGTCAAATACAAATATTGATAAAAAATACAGAGAACTTACATCAAAGACATCCGAGCCTGTAGACAACCGTCTCCTGCAAGCCCTGGTAGCATAAGGCTCAAAGGAGGTCCTAAGACAGCCAGGGGACCGTGTGGCCCCAAATAGAATGCTTCTGGGAGATTGTACTGTTGGCAGATTAACAGCACCTATAAAGGACACAGGGATCCCATGTAAACCCTACAAGACAGACATGCAGACAGTGCCAAGTGTTCATCATGTTTTCTTAACCACATACCAACGTTGCTGTTGCCTAGTGGAATCTGTGAGGAGGCGACTACTTTGTCCAGGTTCCGTGAACGGGGTTGGGAGGTGGAGTAAAAAGTGTTGGAATGCCTTCTGACCAAGTTCTTGATCCTTGGACTTCTCCTTAGGTCTGCAATGACAGTAATAGATTGTGGTCACTCATTGACCGCTAACAGTGTTGGGTGACTTTCATACAATCAATCATGCTGATCTGAGTGGATTAAAACTGTGAGCTCAGCTACAGGCTCTGTCCTCAACTTGTTTTATGATGTTAGGTAGTATTAATTTGTTCGAAAAAAAATTATATTCAAAATTTTTCCAGCACCTTGTTCCTGACTTTTTTGTAGAGCTTACAAGCAATAACAGCAATACAAATTATAATGGATTAAACAGAGGGATCAGAAAGAAACCTTCGGCCTTCACCGGTGACTCCTCAACAATGCACTCCTCTGTTGGGGCAGATCTCCTGAAAAACATTTAGATGTGAAGATAATTTCACCCACATTGTATCTTTACTTCATGTTTTGTTGGACTCCAATTTCTGTTTTGTGCAGAAAAAAATTGTAAATATATTCATGTACCTGCCCATTTTCTGCCTGTACAGTAGACGATTGGAGACTTGCTTGTGAGCAGGCGTTTCTGTCACTTTCTTTGTCAACAGTTTGTGGTGCTCTGAAAGGTCAAAATAATTAAGTAAGGACGGCACACTCTTCACAATGTTGATGCTCAAATCAAAGGAGATGCATATGAAGACTGGTTTGCCTTCTGCCTCTTGGGTACGTTTGCGCTTCAGGCCCTCCACGGCTGACACAGACTGACTCCTGGGCATCTTGGCCTTCTTGGAGGGGGAAGTAGTGCCCTGGTTGAACAGGTTTCTCCTGACCTTGGTCACCTCTGCGGGCAATCAGAGCATAGATTAAGGAGACCCAATTCTGATTAATCCACTCACGACATACGGACCTGAAATATTAAGCAAATACCTTGCGTTGTCTGTTTCGGAGGAGGTGGTGGCTCTTCAACATTTTTTTCTACGGGAACACAGAGCCTGAGCTTGGCCTATCAATAGAGCGATAACATTTAAATTACACAAAATGTATTCAGAGCATTGTAATCAGCTGAAAAGCTGGTAACTCACCGTTCTGGTAGTCTTTCTAGGCATCTCTATCTGTCGGAGACTCTGGGATGACTCTGTCAGGCTACGGCAAGTGAGCAACCCACTCCTGCAACACAAAAAGAAAGGACTCAATCTCTACTAAAGCAACCTTTTGATCTTTAAGTTTTATCAATACATAAAAAATGGCTGTTCAGATCTGTCCTTGAGGTCTCAATATTTAACACTCAATTTGTCTGCCACCGGGAACAATCTCCTGTAAAACTGTGATGAATTGCATCATGGCACAAGGAAGTGCGCCAATAAATCAGGCAGAGATGCCTATACTTGGAGTCAAGTTGTTGCTCGTGCTAGCAATATGAAATATGACAAAGAGCAGCTTGCAAGTATTTAATGTGACAGATAGGGAAAATAATTACACCAAGCAAACAGTAGGAGTCACCAAAATCACCTACTATAGGAACCTGTCTAGCAGCACTAAATCAGCTTTCAGAAATCTCAAAACAAGGCTGCTCAACTTTTAAGCTGTAAAGCCCAATAGAACAAAAACACACGTTCGCCTTATCTGCGGAAAGCGTTACAAGTTAACCATGAAATGGGCGTGTAGCATACTTCCTCTTGCTGGCTGAGCGGTTCCTCAAGTCTTGCAGCCTTTCCCCACTGTCCGAAGCCAGGCTGAGAGCTGAGGAGGAAACTGGGGACAAAGAGGAGGGAGACGCGCTGTCCTTGGGCATGGACTCGTCGCTGAAGAAGTCCGAGGGCAGGGCAGCTGCCAGTGCCTCAGGCAGCTGGGTACCCAGACTATGGTAGATGTCCCCCAGGACCCTGGGGATGGCTGTCAGGAAACTGTCCCAACACCATGGCCAAGTTAAAAAGGCTTGTTTCTGCAACCATACACTTGCATACGATATGTAGTCAGAAAATTATGAAGAGATTCCATTTATTTCGATTGGTTTTGAACAGACAGACATACCTTGGAAGAACCTCATCCTGAAGGAATTTGGCGAGGTAAGTGGGGTCTTTGTTCAGCGAGATTATACGCAGCATATCAGCTACCTGGGGAGAAGAGAGCCAAAACATTGTTGAAAGTGTCAACTTATGACTTGTTGGCTATATGCAGACCAGTTCAATTACCTCCTCCGACATCTGCTCCATGTCTGGTGAATCGGACTGCTCAGACGTAAGGAGTTTGCACAGCTCCAACATGAGCACCGCCTGAAACTGGCACCTTGGAAGAGACCGCAAGTTAGTCAAATTTACAGCTATGATATTTAGCCAGCTATCTGGAGGGTTGTGTTTGTAATCACACTCACTCTCTGACTTTGCTCTCAGTATCAGGTGTGGCGCCATAGAACTGCCGAATAGATTTGCTGGACTTCAGCAGGTTCTTCTGCACAAGAAGAGAGGTCTGCACCTACCAGTATAAGGGGGAAGGCATTTAAGGTCCAGCAGTTTTCAAAGTATTACAGAAAAGTGGAGACCAGTAAAGCTGCCCTGTCAATTCATAGAGCCAGTTTGATCACTTCCTTACAAATAATTGTTAGGGAAGAAGAAATTGTTCAGTTGTATGTGCAGCTTATGCTCACAACATAACAAAGAGACATATTTATGTGAACCATGAAAGTAGTTAGTGGTTCAGACGCTGGAACGGGTCCAAACTACTAGCTATTTTCACAGGTCGGTCAAAATATTTCAAATGGGGAGGGGGCAGTGGCATACATTATTATACACTAAATTACTTTGCGCACCCCGACTACTGTTCACGTTTCCCTCAATCTTACCCCAAGGTCAGCGCTGGGAATCAGAAAGGTTTTGACTGCCAGGAAGAGTCGCTGGGCTTCAGCACAAACTGGAGTGTGTCTATCTGCCACAATCTTGTCATAACTGGTGTTCAGGTGGGACACCAGCTCCGCTTCACTTTTAAAGTCTGGGGAGGGAAGAAGGTCATTTGAGGTTCATCAAGAAGTGATCAATCAAGGTAGATATCTTTCTAAGAGGTAATCTCGGCAGTTTGAGCCGGTGTGCACCAGCTTCAGGAAAGTCCAAGCAAGTCCTTACGGAGGGAGTTTGCCACAGTAGCTTTGCCTGGCCGTCTCTTTCCCACCCTCTCTGGCCCCCTGGCCTCGCCAGCCTGGGGATCTGCCTCTGCCTGGCTCTCTTTGGCCTTCACGTTCAGGCGGGCTACATTCAGCATCTGGAGGGAGCGACTCATGGTCTTCATCTTCTGCCTCACTGGTGTGCGCTGAGCCCCACCTACTGGACAGAGGAGAACAGTGGTTTGAACACAGGAAGGCATAACAGAGTCATCGGCTTCAGAAAAAGTCCCATATCTAACTTTAATAAAAATCACCACGCATAGAACATTAAAAGGTGTCACTCTTACTTTTTTTGCCCCTCTTGTTGTTATGGCCTTGGGAAGTCTGGTAAAGCTCAGCCAGATTGTTGACCAGCTCCTGTTGGAGATCAGACAACTCCTCCCCTATTGCCTCTTCCTCCTTGTCCTCTGCCACAGCATGCAGTAGCCTGGACATTTTGAAACACACAAATACAGTTAAAGAGTATGTTAACAACTCCTAAATCAACATTTTGGGTCTTATGAATTGAAGGCCTGTTCATTCGTATATTATATACCTTATCGACTCCATCAAGTGGGCGCTGACTCCTGATTGGTCTGAGTGAGGGAACCAGCCCTCCACCAGGTCTGTCACTTGCGGGCTGGACCAATGGTTGAGCTCCTGCTGTGCCCATTCAGGAACCTGGGCTTCATTCGCCTGGGCTGAGGAAAGCGTAGTTAACTGTTCAAACATAGCTGTGTAAATGTCATCCTTTTACCACAGTGCATGGGTCCATGGAACAAAAAGTAATTTTCATCTCATCCATGTATTGAAGGGGCTATATTGGTAAGGACGTCCAGATAAAAACCTTTAGAGCAGGTTGGCCCTATCCTCCCCTCTCCCTTCACAACTACATAATACTCGAAGTCCATACCTCTGTCGTAGGTTGCCAAGCTACTACTACTCTTCCCAATAATTATTTTAAATGTGAAAATGTTTTTATTTATTTCCATGGAAAATTCATTGCTGAATCTGCACCTTTCCCTGATTTCCATGAATGTGTCATGGCAATCTAAAGCTTCTCATACAGACTACCATGTAGTTTATCATTACCTGCTGATGTTTGATTATTCATCTCAAATAAAATATCTAATCTTACAAAGTTATGGCACCCGTTAAAATGCATTTGGTTAAAAGGTTTTTAAACCAAATACCACTGATCTGATGAGCCCCATCTATTCTCACCATCTCCTGAATCTTGCTTGATCTCCATAATGTCATGTACTGCTCCCAGGACACAGCTGACCACATCGGGCAGATTGGGGGATGTGTCTATAGCAGCAGGACCAATGATCTCAGAGGTCAGGAGCTGGTTCTTTTGGGTGATGCCAGGCTGTAGGACGGTGAGCAGAGCAGTGAAGGCCGACATGGGGGTCAGCACGGCCACGCAGACCAGCCCACTGTGATTCACTTCAGCATACTGACGAGAGAAAGAACTGGTGAGCTTGGAGGTTAACACACCACAGCATTATACTCAACTAAACTTAAATAGACAGTGCATCTCAATGGCTGTTTTAACTGTTGTAACATTACGGCAGATGGCCAAAAAATACCAAAGAAAAATCTATTCTATTTTATTAACCAAATCACTCTCCCTATATTTTAGTCTCCCCTCACCATGTGCAGAGCCTGTCGAGAGAGTTCTATCAGGAGTTGTCGAAAGGCCACCTGGCCCTGATCTGCAGAGCCAGGACACTGCAGGATCCAAGACTCAGGGGACGCTTCTGAGAGGCAGTGAGAATCCCAACCACGGAGCACTCCCTTCAGACACACCTCCACTGGCTCTGGGAGAAGACACTGTCTACGGGACAGAGGCTCCAGGGATAGACTACAGCTTTGCAGGGCATCATCTAATAGGGAACAGAGTGGAGGATGGTAATAACAGACATTAGTAAGCTGGACAGACTAGAGAGTTAATTTTTCAGGCCAGTCTTGCTAAGTTAGACAACTTTAATATAACAAACCTTTTCTCCAGTGTAGCATTCCTTCCAGCACAGGAAAAGCCAGGCGGTATTGTAGCTCAGATGACATTAGGAATGCAATGCTTGAGTCAAGAGGAAAACCTTGGGTCCCCAAAGCGAATAGAGGAAATTCTGAATGAACACTTGGTGACATCTTGGGGCAGCAAAGATTAAACAAGGCATCCATGGGAACCACTGTGCCACCTATTAGACCCAGGACACTTGACAGCTTCTCAGAGCCAAAGTGATCCTCACATTTCATCACCTTAAAAACATAAGTCACAAAATATGTTGATCAAATTTCTTAATTCTCTAAGACATCCTCAAATACCAGTTTGACTGTTCATACCCACCTGTAGGTAGCATGCACTGTCCACCCAGTGAAGGACTATCTGACGTTGGACTAGCATTTCTTGGAGTCCTCTAGGAAGGATACATTCAGATAGGTCTATGTGACTGTAATTTCCTGAGAGGGTGGTATATTTTTCTAATTCCTTTTTTGAGGTTGGACACTGTGACACCAAAAATAAACAATTTCTGCCAGCTTTGGATATGTCATCCGCTAATAAAGAAACAGCTTTGCCGGATTTTCTAGGTCGCAGTGACAGTTTTGTGGGAGAGGTAATGTCTGGTCGGTCCCATTGGAAGTCCAGTAAAGCCTCTTTCAATCCATTTTGCACTGCTGCTGCAGGAATTAAAGCCTGCTTTGGCTGAAGGGTGTGGGTCTTTTCATTGGAATTACATTTTGCGTCAAATTCCACACCAAAGTCCTCAAAGGTTTTGTCTCGAAGCTCCTTAAAATCGGAGCCCCTGGATATGAATTTGACGTTTCGTCTACTTCTTGACTGAAAAAATTTATAACCCCAACGAATTTTTTCAAATCCATACTTGTATCCGAAATGGAGGAGAACGCGTAGAATTCCTCGTTTCACTCGGTTGTAGCTGACACAATCAACAGAAGCTGATCCTTCTCCTTGCGCTTCATTATCCACATCCATAACAAAAACCAAGTTGTGCAAAGCCATAGTTGTAACGCATCTCAAAATCCATTTACAACGCTTAACAATGCGTCTCTTTACTGATATTGATGCTGATAAACGGAATCAACTGAACTTTGAAAAAGTAAGCTAAGGTCATGATCCTGGGCTAACTATTGTTAGCGTGCTAGCCTTTTTTGACATGTCTGTCCTAAACCTAAACCGCTAACGTTAACTAAGCTAGCTAATAGCTATCGAGAACCTAGCTAGCCTAGCTATGAGCTTCAACTTAGCTCCAACATAAATTACCTCCTAATTAATTCCAGGTTTCAGGGACAAGCAGGAGCCAGCGCCTGCACCAGCTCAAATAATATAGAAATATTTACACAATAGAGGGATATCACTAGGCAGATGGGTGATTTTGTAGCGGACTGCAACTAAGTTTAAAACACGTTAAGAGTTATGCTAAACTATCTGCTCCATATTCGCCATTTTCTTGACTCAATTCTTCGCGCCTTTCGCACGAAGACACACCCTTTATCATGATTGGAAGAATACAAAACTGGACATGCCCCTTGTTTTCACATTTTAAAATCAAATTGACAAATGACAGCAGTTGACATTGCCCAACTCTGTTACTTTTCACAGCCAATATGTATCAACTGTCCACCAAAAATCGAAATATTTCCCCCTCAAAAATACTTTTAAGTTCTAATTTATTTTAAAATCAGGCAAAAGCTGATCATATTTCAAAACTGCACAGGATGTTTTGTTATAATAGCCATTATGCCACATTAATAAGGATGATATATCCATCCATCCATTATAAGAACCACTTATCCTATGCGGGGTCGCAGGAGTGCTGGAGCCTATCCCAGCAGACTTCGGGCGAGAGGCGGGGTACATCCAGGACAGATTGCCAGTCCATCGCAGGGCTAACACATAGACATACAACCTTGCACACACACATTCACACCTATGGACAATTTACAGTCTCCAATTAACCTGCATGTATTTGGACTCTGGGAGGAAACCGGAGTACCCGGGGGAAACCCACGCTAACGGGGAGAACATGCAAACACCCCAGGACCTTTTTACTGTGAGGCAACAGCACTAACCACTGCGCCACCGTGCTGCCCCCTAACCTATTATGTATTCC
>JAVQJS010155495.1:0-13440 GCA_036024795.1 Galaxias rostratus
CCCCCCCCGGCGTGCGTGTGTGTGCATTCTTTCGAGACTAGAGTGCTTGCAATAGGAAGGTGTCGTAAGGCGACATGGTGACCCGGCTTGTGCAGTTCACTCTATCCCCGGCCTTGGTACACACCTCTTCAAAGCACAAGGATGGGAGTTTTCAGGGCAGTAGGGATTAGGCAAGCGCATGGGACAGGCTTAAAGCGGTGCTCCGAGTCATGCTTCAGTCATATGACCCTACTACTATTTCTATTGGGCTTCCACACAGCTGGGGGTGGGCTTGCTGGGCTGATTTTAAGAATGATATGGTATTGACTAGCCAGAGTTGATACTTCCTGCCGTCTTCAAATGGTTGGTGTGTTGTGTAACTCTTTCGTCACACTTTAAGTAATAGCCCAATTGCTTCCATAGACATCAATGGCTAATGTTGGAAAGTTCTACTTGACACACTTCACACACTCTATTGCCTGCTTTCTCTTGGCAGACAAGTTTAGTTTTTTAATGTATATTTATACACTTACAGCTAAACATTATTTTTATTTCGAGCAAAAGACTTCACCATGGATGTGTACTTATTAGACGTGATTTTATTACGTGTGCTTGTGACATTTTATCTGCATTGTCCACCTATTGCCGCAACAATGTAAATTTCTCCGTTGTGAGACGATTAAAGGAGTTCTTATTTATCTTCTCTAAAACATTGATGTGGTTTGATATTCTGTCAATATTTGTCCGTGCGCATACTGCTGTGTCATTGAAATGGCCATGTAAAGAACTATTCTTATCTGAATATTGGCAAGTTGTCAGGATTTAAAGCGCTCTGATGTCCAATTTATAACTCTGATTGTGTGCAACCCCTTTAGGATATTCCATGTTCTTTCTACTGATTTTTGCATGGATTAATTCCTGTGATATCCCATTACATGACCGCTTATATTATTTTTGCCCTCTCTCCCTCCAGGAACGGGAAGATCCCGGTGAACGACGAGGAGCAGACCAACGTGCCTCACATATACGCCATCGGAGACATCCTGGAGGGAAAGTGGGAGCTGACGCCTGTGGCCATCCAGGCCGGGAAGCTGCTGGCCCGCCGCCTCTATGCTGGCTCCACCCTCAAGGTGGGCCTCCACCCCAGCAGTTTGCCCTGTGTACTCATGTACTTGCTCTGTAGACATGTTTTGGCTAGTTTTATGTCTTTAATTAAGGCTCTTCAGCCTATATTATTCTTTTATATGTCAATGGTGGCAGGTTTCGCTTCTCAAATGACACTCTAGCCATTTGCAAAGCGTACACTCTGTTGGAAACGTGTCAGTGTACCTGGGTGGTGCTGATTACGGCCAGTGAAGTTAATGTGGGCCATGTGTCTGTCTCCGCAGTGCGACTACGTCAACGTCCCCACTACCGTGTTCACTCCCATGGAGTACGGCTCCTGTGGCTATGCCGAGGAGAAGGCTCTGGAGCTCTATGGACCGGAGAACATTGAAGTGAGACATCTGACACACTGTTCTGCCATGGAATGACTTATGCAGGAGGGTATCAAACAACATGGAGGTTGTGTAGAGGATGCGTTTTGGGTGTTTGTTCACATATTTAGATTGAAAGTGTTAAGCCGGAGTCCAGTTTACTAAGCTACATTGCTTTAGTGTAGTCTCTTTGTATGGTGTTACTAGAAAAGCGATTTTGAATTATTAAAACGAATGTGTTGAGTTGATAAACGTGCGTTCAATGTGCTAACGGAATGTGCCTGTCACTCTTGTAGGTGTACCACAGTCTGTTCTGGCCTCTGGAGTTCACCGTTCCCAACAGGGACAACAACCAGTGCTACTCCAAGATGATCTGCAATAAGCTGGACAATGTAAGGCGGCCTGCCTGGCTCTGCCGAGATATCCACCCGGCTTGACCTCAAGCCCGGTGCCGGCGTTTCTCCTGAATGGTAATGGAATGTCTCTGTGCAGGATCGCGTGATCGGATTCCACTACCTCGGCCCCAACGCCGGGGAGGTGACGCAGGGCTTTGGCGTCGCCATGAAGTGTGCCGTAACCAAGGAGCAGATGGACAACGTCATCGGTATCCATCCCACCTGTGCTGAGGTAAGGCATCTAGTGTTCGCATTCGGAGAGGTGTGTTCGATTGGTCTGAGGTGGAGTGCTTTCTTTATCGGGTTGATGAACCAGTTTAGGCCGGTTAAGCTTGTCAACATGGTTCTAAAGAGAGGAGGGATTACTGCACATCTGTGTTGAATATTGTGAGGTGCTGAAAGCACAACAGAGATCACTCACAGATGCCATGTTTCCTAAGAACCACAGTAATGAGCCATGTGTCTGCTTGTTTGTGCCTTTCTTTCTATTTTTCATTTTGTAACATTAGTTTTCAAAATAGTGTAATTTTATTTGGTTGTCTGAGTAGGACATCTAACTGACTAAAGTCGGTAAACAGTCATGTTGGGTCTCACTATTCAATCAATAATGTTCTTATGCACACCGTTCCATTGTCACACTTAATGCAATTCACTGAAAACACATAAGCAGGAACATGCCATTTAGATTGTAGTAAAAAGGCTATTTGCTCCAGGGAAGATGACATGTCACCTTTATACTTTTAGTGGCGTTGTCAAACATTTGTTTGTATTGTGTGGTAGATAATATTTTGGTATCGTGAGAGCCCTAACATTTAGAGAGAGTGCAAATGTTCGTTTCACTAACGCTGTGAATTCCTGTGGTTGTTAATAGACTTTCATAGACCGTTTTTTATGAATTTGACGTCACTTGATCTACTCTGCAGCGCTCTTTGTTTAAACAAATATACATTTTGACTTTTTTACAATATGGTGCTTACAGTAACGAATATGCAGTCAAATTGCTCACACCTACTTTCAAGTAAGTGTTTTTGCTATGAAACCTCATGCAAATAAAATGTATTTGTCCCGCATGGAACTGGTTGATCATAGAAAGCTTGGAGAGCACAGGTAGGGCCAGTGAGCGGTGGAATCCACTCACCTCACCACCACGTCTCATGGATGGCTCAACCAGACACGTTGAATGACTTGGGCTGAACCTAACACTTTCCTCTCTGTTTGTAATTAAATATTAGTTGCCTTATCCTGGTAACTGGATACATTTGAGCGAGGATGGGTTTCCAATGTTTCTGTCATGTTGCACTGGTTAATTGGAGGTAATATTTATTTGAGCTTTTAGCAAGTTGTCATAACATAATTTTGTCTATTTTTAAGACTCCAACTCCCACACTAGTAATTACGTCATCTGCAGTTCCTTAATGTCCTTAAATTATTCTTATTCTTCCTGGAAGGATTCTTAAATCTACTTTTTGATCGGGTGCACATTACACAAATGGGACTTTTTTTGTTTGTTGGATTCTAAAATCTTATAAAACAGTTGGCATGGAAAACTAAAATGAGTCCAGCTGTGCTTGCTTCTGAAATATTCAAAGGGAAATCAACAACAAGAATTATGTTGGTAGGGAACACCGATAGCTGTTGAGGTTTCCAACTTGGTAATTGGTTGCTGAATCTCCCAAAACTTTCCCACTCGACCCTTAAATGTTAAAAAGTCTCTTTCAAACGCATTCTGAGATGGCCTCTCTACTACCCCTTAAGTACATAGAGTCCAGTGTGCAAGCAACATTCAAATGTACATTTAACGATGGCATGCGAGTATTGGCTACCTCACACTAAAGGGTGCATAGTATTTCCTGGCAATATGTTGTAAAAAGAGATTCTTTATTTTTTTGCGATTTGTAGGACAGGTTTGTTTCAATTTTGCTGGATGGTATTATGTCTGAAATCTAACTTGCCAAAAGCTGTCAACCCTCTCTCCCTTTCTCGATGTTGTCATTTAATCAACCTTTAGTGACTCAAATCTGGTGTTCCTCTCCACCAGATCTTCACCACCATGGAGGTGACCAAGAGCTCGGGCGGTGACATCACCCAGTCCGGCTGCTGAGGTTAAACCCTGCTAGTTTAGCAGGCTGTCCTCCTCCATCCACCGTCTCCACCTCGTCCTCCCTCCTCACATCCTCCAAACACATCAAGCCCTCTCGCTCTACATCCTAGACCAGTTGTCCCTCAGGAAGACCCAGCACAAAGGTTGAGTTAGTCTGAAACAGCAAAGCCACTCATCAGGACTAGATGTGGGGGCGGCAATAAGACTCGGTCAGTATTTTGATGTCCAAAGAGAGATCTTGGCACTGAGATGGCTTGGAGTAGGTGATGAACAGGGAGGAGAGAGGTGTCGTAGACTCTGGGGACAGCCTGCTGAACAGCGGGGTTACTCTGCTGACGGTCCCACTGGACTCCCTGACGTCTCCTGCCTAGGGGAGCACCATCACGCCGGAAACGCGCGTGTGCTAGTGCTGCTTTTGACGTCCTGGCCCTTAACCCAGATTCTGAGGTGGGCTAGGACTGATGTCCCTCTATGGAGGCACTCGGGGCGTACCTGACACTTCGTCCAACACCCCAACTTAGAACCCTTACCTACTATCACACACACACACACACACACACACACACACACACCAGCGCACTTATTAGCCTTTCCAGACTCCGAGTGGAACATATTTAACTAGTTACATACTGGTTTGGCTGAACAGAGGGCACAGCTCTGAACTATCTTGTTATGGTGGCTTAAAAACCTTTTTCATTTGGTCGAAGTGAAATGTGTCGTTCCTTTTTCATGTCTTTCTGTCAAACCATGTACATTCCATTATTTCCTAAGGCAATATTGTGTTGTTGCTGTCCACCGTTGGCCTGTTCATGAAAGTATCGACAAGTGGTGTTTCTCACCCTGAATGTTGTCGGCCTAGTAAAGCGAACTTTCCAAGACTAACCTTTACCAAAGTTTTTACCAAAAAGATGCATGGTGCAGAAGACTTGATCTTGGAAAGATTAAATCTGTCTATCACAATAGGTTCACATAATACAATGAAGTGGCAGAGAAATGACATTTCAAAACTGAATTGTACTGAATGTTTGTTCTAGAGTAGAATGCTTAAATTCAACAAGGTCTCGTTTCCGAGTTAAAGGTGTGCTCATTTGTATAAGTTTGATCTTTGCCTCTGGATTATATATGTATGTATAACACATTCAATAAGGTAGAGGACAGTATTTAAGAGTAAATTCTACTGGCGTATCGTTGCGCATTGAAATCAGTTATATGTATTAAAGACACTGCTTTTTTGCAACCTTTCATGCTTTGTAGATACATTTTCCTCAAAGACTTAATAAAATGGTTGTCAGCCTGATTAGTATGTTGTGAAGAAATTTACAAAAGGCATGGCCAAACCGGAAATAAAATAATGAATTGATACCTTTTGGTACAGTTTGTATTCAGTTTTATGTGTTTTTTAAGATAAGACGTGTATTAAATACTAAACATGTGGCTGGTGTTCCTAAGCAACCTGCCTCTTAATTTCCTGCATTGAGATAAGTCAGCAATAAGCTGGAAACTTAGTCGTTTCCGTCAGTCCTGGAAGGAAGTGCCAGAGCGCTATCAAATGAACACTGGCAGTCTATGGGATTGGTCACTTATTCCCTACACTTATGCATAGAAGCTTTCGCTGTGTTGCCTACTATACAACGCCTGTTTTATTTCACCTGGGAACTATTGCCTTAACAGTCTGAAATCTAATTCTAGATGAAACACGCAACTCCAATACTTTAGTCGCTCCATATGTGTCACAAATTAGATCTTTCGTGGATTGCTTTGCCTCTCGTTCAAGGTTCACATGGGTGGTGTGGATCAAACCAGCCTGCTGAAGAGGCCATCCATTCATATTCCCCACATTAGAGAGGGAACTGCCAGGAAATGATCACGTCTTTCCCTTTAAATGTTTATGGTTATTTCTGCAGACCTATTGAAGTACAAGTGGCGCTGCGGATGAATAGGGAGTGGACTGGTGTGAAGCCTTTGTTTGCCATAGTGGCTCTCAATTTGTCTGGTTCAGCTGTAGAACTCACCTGCATGTGCTACCATGACAACTCGGGCCTCATACATTTTAATTTACCGTATTTTGATTGATAGTTTTATCGAGCTATTATCCAAATTGTGTCCACTGTTTGCTATTCTGCTGACGAACAGAAGCAAGGAAGAGCTCTTCATTTTCACATCGTTGTGTTCAGCGATGCCTTGATTCTGGTACATTAAGATGAATATAAAAGCTGCTCTTGTTTTAACCCATTGTGATGTGAGCTGACTTTGCCATTGCCAGAAAAAAACATGTCAATTGAGTGGTTTTACCACAGTGTTGGGCGGACACTATTAGATCTTGGTCCTTATGTAAGTGATGATCAACACAGCCCACATTACTGTAAAACAGCGGCAAACTGGCTCAGGGGTTCTAATTCATGCACTTTGGTTGAGAAGATTACAATAAACAGAAAACCACCTCAAAATTTTGCATCCAACCTTCTGAGGGTCTCCTAGTCGTAACTCACAAATATCCTCTCATAGTTTCACCTTCCTTATTGGGTAAAGTTGGCACAGAGGTAAGGCCCCACACATTTGTTTAGACCCCTAACATCAGGTACCGATCACCATCAGGTTCCAACCTTATGACCTAAGAGGTGGACAGGGGAAAGTGGAACTCATAGACACCACTAACATACAATAGTTAGCTATATAGATGATTCCAGGTATTGAATCTTCACAATTTCTACGCATCTGATGTTAGTAACAAACAGCTGGCACATTAAGGTGTAATGGCACTGGGAAAGATCCAATTCCTGGCATGGCTAGGGTTACTTGAGGACTGGATGGGGAACCACTGCCCCATGTGACAATAGGCTGTAAAAGAACAGGTTGGTAAGATAGTATCCAACAGTAAAACTGTTTAATTCTGACTGAACAGCAAGTAGACAACAGCATGTTTTGGATAGGCTGGCTTGGGACTTGGGGCTTGGGAGAGAGCTGCGATGAAGTTATCAGCTCAAGACTTAGAAGAAAATGTAAATAATAACAAATAAAAGATTGAACTCATTGTGACCCAACCCTTATCCTGGTTATTTTCAGGTTAAAATATGAGTCAAGCATATAAATCACAACACGTACAGTATTCAAGGGTTTCCTATGAAATTATAACTATAGACTGATTACTGGCTGATTTTTTTAAAGATCCATAAAAGGAACTCAACAAAGGTATTAGTTTGCTTACTGAGTAGCAAGAATATTACGGATGGACTACTTCCTCTAACAGGTGCTGAGTCATCCTTATCATTTTACAGCACAATGTTGTCCTTCCTAGTTACGAAAAGAAGGAATTGTCTTTGTCTGTAACTGGGACTGCTGAAAATTAAAATTGGCTCAACAGCTACACCTGTTGATTGTTAAAGGATTGTTTTTTTTTTTTTTAAGTGGTTCAGCATGGGAAGAATGTCATTAGAGGACACAAAAATCTCCAAGTAGTCAATTGAAATGTTTTATTTTAGGCACTATTGTTTGATCAATTCAATAATGTTTCATATGTTTTGGAGCACCGCTCCCCCCAAAAAGTAACGTGCCGTGTCTGTGGTACACCATTTTCTTTCTTGAGAGGTTGTAGTGGTTGTTGAAAGATTGCAACAAAAGAAAGTTTAACGAGGGATAACAAGAATTAATCGATGTGATTCTATTAGTTTTTATGTTTTTTCATGTTTATGTTTTTATGTTTTTATGTTTGAGAATCATCTATGGGATGGGAGAACAAAACGTTGTCTTTTTTCGGCATTGCTGCGCAAATTGCCTTTTTAATTTGAATTCTTTTTAAACTCACCCATACGTTCTTAGCACAAGCTCACTTTATAGAACATGCTTACAGGACATTATCATCCTTGACATCTCAAAAGGTTAAGACAGAAGGATTTTTATCTCCATATCAAAAGGAAGCGTGTTCAATATGTGAAGAGGGATCACCCAGATATTCACAACGTGTGTGATGAACGAGAGGTTTGGTGTCTTAACATTTTAAGATACTTTGTTTTAGGGGTCCATGGAGGCGGAGCATGCTTGACATTTAACCTCAATTCCAAAAATATAAATGTTGTCATTCAGAGCATTTATTTGCAGAAAAAGCAACAAACACAACAATTCTAAATACATAAATGATTAATTAAAAAAGATGTGTTATCAGACCTCGAATATTTCAAAGAAAACAAGTTTAAATTCATTTTTAAAAAGCAGATTATCTAATGCGGCTTGGACAAACAATCCTGAGTCAAGGAACATTGTCCAAGCAGAAGGAAACAAGTTTTCTTCAATGACTAGCTTGTAAAAAACAGATGTCCCCGAATCCAGCCTTGCTAAAGCATCCCCGGATTATCTTTCAAGTTTCAGTGGGTGCGGGACACGAGTTTGTAAACTTCTCTAAGTCTCTGTCTAATCGTTAGTTGGCCAGGTGTTGCGCAAAGATTAAAATTGGTGGAATATCTATTTTTATTATTGTCAGTCATTTAAAGAATCAAACAAAAATAAAAATGTTTCTCAAACATTTGAATAGTAAAACCAGATAACCCGGGCGGCACGGTGGCGCAGTGGTTAGCACTGTTGCCTCACAGTAAGAAGGTCCTGAGTTCGAATCCCACCTGAGGGCTTTTCTGTGTGGAGTTTGCATGTTCTCCCCGTATTAGCGTGGGTTTCCTCCGGGTACTCCGGTTTCCTCCCACATTCCAAAAACATGCAGGTGAATTGGTCACTCTAAATTGTCCGTGGGTGTGAATGTGTGAGTGAGAGATTGTGTGTCTATGTGTTAGCCCTGCGATGGACTGGCGATCTGTCCAGGTTGTACCCCGTCTCTCGCCCAAAGTCGGCTGTGATAGGCTCCAGCCCCCCCGTGACCCTGCATAGGATAAGCGGTTCTGATAATGGATGGAACCAGATAACCCGATGATTCTGGGTTGGTGTATTGCATTACTTACTTAATTAGTACCTTACTCAAGAGCTGTATGGTGTGGCTATACCTATTTTGTTGCTCAAAATCTCCATTAGAGGGCAGTACTTTTTCACAAAGAAAATGAGTTTTGTTTGCTGTCCTAAAACGTTTTTTTCTTACAAGTAGCTTTAAAACGTTTATCGAAAGGTGTGCGACTTATCTGAAGATCTACTTCTTACCACACATTTACAGTCTTTACGTTTAACGATACCCCTGCTCAAGCAAGCTGACTCCCCTTGACTGTTACTAGGCCTACATTGTCAATTGTCAGTAACCGCCATTGATAAACTCTAAAAACGTACTGAAAAGTATATATGTTATATAATAATATAACAATAAACAGGACACGACGGATACAAACTAAAGAGCAATCAAATATTTCTTGTGACAAAAATGTACTTAGTCAAACCCATTCTTAAATTGTAATTTGACGTGTTTGAGGCAGTTGTTTAATGTGATGTCCGTGTTTTATTTCAGTTAACTAATATTTTTCTTATTCCCCTCTCATTTCAAATTGCGACCTATAACTTGTTCATAAATGTTACCAGTAAACAAATAAACCCTCCTCATCGGAAGACACCGTGTTTGCAATGAATCCTCTGGGTTGGAAAGGAAGAGAGGTTTGTGTGTGTGTGCGCGCATGTGTGCGCGCGTGTGCGTGCGTGTATGTGCGTGCGAATTGTAGAAAATCTACAGAATAAAGGACTAGGATTCGGAACGTTATTTTACGTAATTTATTTCTGAGGGTTAACATCACTGAGAAAATGAAAAATAATATATTAATACAATCGAAAAGATCAGGATATTTTAATGTAGAGCTTGATTTGTAAGTCAGCTATGTGCCTGTAGCAATTTTTATTTTTTTACTTCTGATAAAGGACAGTTCACTTTGTCGAAATATATTTAACATTAGAATATTCATGTAAGTTTGTTTCTACCTTATCTAGGTCTATAACAAGTCTTACTTGTGGATCAAGAAACTTTACATAATTCATATAATTTGAGTTGATAGTGTTGAGTTTTTAATTTGAGTTGTACAGCAGAATGGAAAACGGCCAATTTCTTCTGAGTCACAGTTAACATTAAGGTTTCAACTGAAATAAATAAAAATGTGTATCTAATTACTTTTGCCAATGTTTAACAGCTTTTAAAAAGTCCAATGCGCACCACATGTTGTGCATTTCAAATGAACAAAGAAAGAATAAAATGTTCTAGTACTTACACCAATTGTCGCAACTCATAAAACTTTGCTGAGAGACTTGTCAGTTTGTATTTAGGTGATTGCACCAGGAACTGACACACAGAAAGCTAACAATCCACACATTCCTAGACGGAAAATATCTCCACAGGTTTCGTACTATCTTGCTACAGGACCTTTTGTATGATCACTCGCGTGGCGAATAACCCACACTGGCTCCTGGCCGAAACACTTCTGACCCGAGACCCAACAGGAGCAGATGTGTGGAATGTCATGAAGGTAAAGGGTCAAATGCAGGGGGAAAAGCTATTTCTAACTTGCTGAACTGGGCAAGCGCTCCACCAGTAGTAGGATTTGTTTCAGTGACGGCATTTATTCCCATTTAAGTTCATCAAAACATCAAAAATAACTAGTGTAACCTCAAATTTAAGGCAAACACCAGCTGGTAACTGTGACATTGCAATGTACAAGAGTCGCAAGGTCCCCACTAAATGTTTTCCTGTCCAAATGCCAGTGCTCATTCACAGAAGTCTGTTATTTAGCATCATGGCCTTCAATTCCCTACAGTAACCCAACAGCCTGCGATCCCCACCGGACATATGAATGTAGATGTGGGAGCGAACCAGTCGCGTTGCAGATTAAAGCTGAACTTTGAAACCTTCCATAGCGGTCATGTGGTCTACATGCAAACAGGCTGGACACGGACACTACCTCAATAAATAACTTTCACCTCCCTTTCTTTAGAGTACAGAGTTCTTGCTTTTAATTTGGCCCACTAATTGTGATGCTACATTCTGATATTATACTGAACGCCAACAACTAAAATAACATTTTTGTATTTCTTCAACAAAAATAAGATTTTAGCCTTCGCATTACACAATAATAAAAAAAATCGAAATGTGCATATTAAGAAGACAATTTCCCGAAGGGGTGTTGAACAACATTGGGTAAGAAAATGAGGTATAGACCAAATAGGTTGCAAATACATCATGCGTTCGTGTCTGTCGTTGACAGTGTTCCATTTAATCCGATTATAAATAAAAATGCTTTAAATTAAATAGCTAAAGCAGAACTGCCCAGTCAGCACTACACACGTAAAAACTCAGGAAGAACAAAACGTGTGCTTCATTCCAACGCCTGGCGGTGCATGAGCCAATCTTGATCTGGCCAACCGTGATGTTGGAAAGTGAAGAGTTAACTGCTTTAGCAAGGGCCATGTTGCCTCCTACTTCGTTCTCGAAGCTGGCATTGAGACGTGGTCCAAATCAAGTGTCAGAAACTTTTCTCCACAGCGATGTCATGCAAGTGATCTAGCTGCAAATGATTATTTGTCAGGCACACCGTCTTCCCTGCGGTTGGAGTGGTGGTATAACTTACCTGGTGCAGAACAACTTTATAATTAACGCTATGCTCCTCGTAACAACAGATTGCACAAACAGACAACCTATTTAACCGCACAGGATGACTGTTTTTGTCTTACACGGGTAACAATGTAGTCTAATTCGATTACCGAGCTGGTTAAACCAAGTTGCATCGTCGAGTTGTTGCTCCTCGCATGAAAGCCGAAAGGAGCTGTGCTGTTTTTTTGTTCCCAAAGATTCAGCATGAGAAAACTCAAAAGCAATCGGATGATCCTAGGCATATGCTTGGGATGCTTTATAATGGTTATATTCTATTTTCACAGCAATTTGAAACCAGGTAAGTTCAACTCTACTACTTTTGTTCACATGGGCTCTCATGATAGCAGATGCATAGGGGTTTTGAATTGCCAGGTCAATGTGCTCATATTCTTCATTAAAAGGATACTTTAGTTGAACGTAGCCCAACTGCAAGTTAAAGAGGGTTATTACTTGATTTTCGTCCTTAGCATTTCATATCGGTTAATGTTATTGTGCTTTTCGATGCCAACGAGTTCATTAACCAGGCATTTGGTAGCACCCGTATTGTGATTTGAGCCCACAGTGAGCTATCACTAATATTAACTTTTTGTCCCACTTAGCGTCAGCATTTCACTCAGTGCGGTTGGACCGTTGCACTAGAAATTCAGTTATAACGTTTGAATGACCTTGCTAGCTTCGTGGCATAAAGTGAGTTTGCATTTGGATCTGGGAAAGGACAGGTTCCCATTGCGGACCATTTCCACCCCACTTCAGGATCCTTGCTACATACAATAGTCTCATTCAGACGTGCCTAGCGAAATTATTTAGACTTTGATTTTATGTACAGTAGATTTGATATGATAAAATCAGACTTTTTTATGTGCACTTAAAGTGGCCATTCTACTTTTGTTGATATTTTTCCACCAATTTAGACCCAAATTCAATTTAAGTGTAGTCGTGATTTACACTTACAAAATGTGTTAAGTTAAATGTTCTTACTATATGACACTTTAAATGTATTGCTTATCTGGAATGCCTCTTCCATGAACATATTTAATGTCAATGTTTGAGATAATAAGATTTAGTGTGCTTCAGTGTGCAAGTTAGGGCATTGTTGCCTTACCAGAGACAAAGAGTCAAAAGGGAAATTTTTGAGGCAGAGACACTAAAGTTGTTATGCATTCAACATTAAACACAGTCTGGTTGGTTTGTAATGAAAGATACTGCTTATTTATTGTGGAGAAATAAAACCACAAGATTACTAATATATGACTCTGAAAGGTCCACATTGTGGACTAACATCAATGTTCAATCTATCTCAAACTCTACATCAGCAACACATGATCAAGTCAAATGCTATTACAAGCAAGCCTGTCATGAAGTAAATAAAGATGTATGTTTTAAAGAGAAAGTAAAGGGTGGAAACAGAAAGTTGTGCTAATGATTTGATTTGAGGAAGTGATAGTGATCTTAAGAGTTGCTCACGCAGAGGAGCGTTAGCATTAGTGATGTTTAGTACTCAGCTCATCTCACCTTTCTAATCCTCACCAGACCTATTTGGAGACAGCAGTGAAAGCTATTAGCAGCAGCTAGTTTTTTCAAATAGCTTATTCTATGGCCTCCTCTACCAACTTTAGGCATACACACAGAACCCCAAACACAACATTACACATTACTTGTAAAAACAAACTCTTGAATAAAGTGTATGGACAACATATTTAGGTGGAGATCCATGCTGTTCTCTGGACTTGACTTATATAGGCCCCAGAACTGCTGGAACCCATCTACAGCAATAAAATCGCCTTTTCCATAGCTCCTAAACAGGAGAAGGGTAAGCAACAGGAAATGCAGCAAGTTCCAGTACTTTAGCTGAGGCACTACAGAGCTAACCTGGTCCCTAATTACAGTGCTCAAGTGTTCGAGTTCTAAGTGTTAACTACCTAATTCTAAACTAAT
>JAVQJS010155516.1:0-23635 GCA_036024795.1 Galaxias rostratus
GTGTGTGTGTGTGTGTGTGTGTGTGTGTGTGTGTGTGTGTGTGTGTGTGTGTGTGTGTGTGTGTGTGTGTGTGCATGTGTGTGCGTGCTGTACTCACACGGGACCTCTCTGTACCTGTCTCTAAATCCTCCCTGCGGTTACTATAGCAACAGGGACATTTTGATATGGCCTGTTGTTTTCCTGATTTGACCGAAATACCAACAAGACATTTGATTCTGCGACTCGTTTACACAAAAGAAATGACTACTATATTTACCGTCAATGTATTGTACATGTTACGTAATGTAAAGTATTTATATTGTATATATCTTTGTTTTTATATCAAAAGTTGTGCTTCGTCTGAAAGATTTTCCTAACTTGTCTGGCAAACTTAGATTACAGAAATATTTTGACTGGGAGGAATCCTGGACATATCTCTAGGAGGGTGTAAATCAAAAGCACCCATAACAGAGACGCAAGCTATGGCTACACCATGTACAGGATAACAACTGAACACAGCCACGGTGAGAGTGTTTTTAACAAACCGATTGGCATGAATGCTATGCTCTCCCATTGGGTCCATTTCAGACGATTCAAGTGGACTGGGTCACAAAGAGGTTTTCACCCACGGGCTGTTTCTAGCAGATCTATAGGCAGCAGCCCTCAGGATATTTGCCCTCTGGTCGATTGTTTCATTTATTTTCCATGACTGTCTGGTATCTTCATGACAATAGATATGCAATAGATTTTGTACCATATCTATGTGATTTTTTTTCTTTCGTTCTTTCATTATTGTATGCATAATTCCGTAACAGGAACATTACTAAGCTTTAAGGTTTGTATCTTTATTGAAGACGAAGGAATTATCAAGGACAAACAAATCAAATGTTAACTGCCATTTTTAATCATTGATGACATTCTTTTGTTGCAAAATGCACTCTAGAATAAGTTTAGAAAGTTGCTGTTTTCAGTAATGCCACCATTTAAAGAAAAAAAATTTACTCCAGTGTCCCCTCTATGCATTCATATTATTTTTTATTGAACCATGAAAGTATTTCTAATGCAGAAACCCAAACCATGTGTTAAAAAAGTATTTTTAAGGCCAGACATCTGTCTCCATAGAATAGAGCATTCATCAGCTCTCCTGGACATTCAACACTGCCATCTAGCATGTACTAGTGGAACTGTACTTTTTAGGGGACGCTGTTACTTTGTGAGCACCAACATATACTTTCAGCCTATTGATGTAATACTTTGATGTATTTAATTATTCTCTATTTAGTAAACCTTTCATAATTGTGTGTCTATATATTTACACAAGTGTGTGGGTAGGCTTGCTCTGACATAGTTGTTATTTATGTATGGTAGGTTTAGGATTTAGTAGTGTAATAGTCATAATGGTGAAAAATGATGTCTCCTTCACTGAAACTGTGCCTCTGTTCAGTAAAATTATGTGTGTGTGTGTGTGTGTGTGTGTGTGTGTGTGTGTGTGTGTGTGTGTGTGTGGGCGTGCACGCGCTGAAGATAGATAGATAGAGACAGAGGACTGCTTGAGAGGGTGGGGTGTCATGCGGCTGACCTAGAGTCGATCAAGTTTTCACTGGTAGCTTTTGTATCACAAAAACAGTGTCAAGATTCACCTTTGTATGAATAAATATTTGTATTAGCATTTTCAAACATATTCTCCGTGACCTGTTTTGCTTTGCCATTGGCTGTGATCCACATGAACATATCCATGACTTAAACCGTGGATCTGGACTTCTCACGACGATGCAGGGCTTGTTGCACCACTGTATGTGTGCGGAATGAGAGAGGGGGAGGCCTATCCCCCCACCCTGGACCAGGAGGAGGGACACAACAATCCCTCTACAATAGATCTTTTCTCCTCTAATTGCACTTGAAGTTAGACAGGGAGCGAGGGATGGATGACTCAATGAAGGAAGGAAACGTGAGCGAAAAGAGCCAACCACAAAAGGTGCAGGATCGAGAGGAACATCTTGAAATAGACGATTAAAGAATGAGCATTCAAACAGGCTTTCCAGGCCTATTCCGGTGGGATGGCGCCGTTATTTGTGGGTGCAGCTGCTCCCTGCGACACTGGTGCAGGTGCGGAACGAGCCGGTGAGGAGGAGAGGGAGATATGCGTGGTGCGAAGAGATTAGGAGGTGAGATTAGGGCTTTCAAAAGGAAATGGAATGTGCACGTTTTAAGTGCCTTGTGGAAGTAGAAGCAGGTCATCAAAAGATAAGGCAAACAAGAACAGAACGCCAAGTTTCATTTATTGCTATTGAGGGAAACGTACCACAGAGATACAATGAAAATATAGGTGGACTATTTTAAACAAAATGAAGGTAAGAATTGAAAGTGCTGTTTTCTTACTCTCAAGCACTTGTCAACTTCCTTCACAGTCATGACATTCTCCCACACTGGTTTACCATTCCGCCATGAAAGTCTTTAGAGGAGAACTGTTCCATCTGGGCTCCCGTTGCTGGTTGTACACGACGACCAGTGCAATGCATAAAGACACCACCACGATGAATAGTTTACCAACTAGTCGTCATCGTCCTCATCGTCCTCATCTTCATCCTCTTCCTCGTCGTCGTCGTCTTCGTCAGCGTCATCGTCGTCCTCACTGTCGTCGGCATCATCGTCATTTTCGATGGCGTCCTCCTCCTCTTCGTCCTCTTCGTCCTCGTCATCCTCATCGTCCTCGTCCTCCTCATCATCGTCGTATTCCGTGTTGATCTTACCAGACAGCACGTGTTCTATCCAGTCCTCCAGTTCTTGGGCAGAGGGCAGGTCCTCCTCATCGTCCATCTCCATCCACACGCTGTCGGCCTGCCCGGAGACAAACAAAGGGTTTGCACAGAACAGAGGATCCTCACACCTCATGAGTACGCCGTCGACTATGTCAGACAGTTCAACGGGTTCATCTCAACACTTACATCCGTGACGTTGACCACTCCAATCTGAGGCCTGAACAGGTCCACTTTGAAGGTTTTCTCCCAGTGGGGGATGAGCTGAAGGCAGAGAAGAAAACCGTCAAATGACCTTTCACACTATCACTGGGGTGCGGCGCTATCTGTGTGTTCATGGCGGGTGGGGGGGTTCACCAGTGGGAAGTCGTTGGGGTCGATCCACACGATGCTGAGGTCAGGGAGATGGGTGTTGTCCCTGGCCACCTCCTTTAGGATCTCCAGGAACTCGTAGCCGTCTGACCACAACCAACCAGGGAATCCACATGAATGTCAAAAGGTGAGCTCTAGTACTGAATGTGGTACGAAACAGTATTCACCATAGACAGACTGTGTAATGTGTTTGCATTTTATACGAGGCAACAAAAGGAACACGCTAGACGTTCATACCAGGATCCTCCTCCTCCGCAAAGGCCACTATGTGGATTCCCCCAATATCATCCTCCTGAAAAACAGACCATTATGAAAAATATGGCAACACATTACAGTAGGTCACAAGGAGTTTATGTTTTTAGGCCGCACGGACTAACTGAATGCCTCACAAGAGCGTAAACAATAAATTTAACCTATTAGGGGTGTGTGAAAATATGGATTCACTTCAGCAGCAAGTCATAGTTTTCATTTGTACAATATACATGAAATCAGTTATCCTATGATTGGATTGAAAATGTAGTTACTTTTACTTAGAAATATAATGATTATTGACTTTGTTGAAATATTGCAATTTATTGTATCGTAATCCCTGTCTCATGATGCACATGGTATCGCCCTCTCCCTTGCCCTAATAGGACTGAACCTCACCCAGGTCTCAAACATGTCCTTGGCGCGCAGCTTCCTCAGTGTGGCTCTGTGAACACAGAACAGTCAGCATAACCACAACCTCCATGCAGGTCCCTTCCTGTGTCAAATCAAACACCTTCGACCGTGTCCTCAGTCCTAAGAGCTAGGCGACGGGCCTGCCTGCCTAACCTCCTGTGCTGGTTGACGAACTCCACCAGCGCCTCCTCGGAGTGGGGCTTATCGGGAATGGTGACCGGCTCCTCCATGAAGGGCTCGTAGAAGTCCACCTCGTTCATCTTCAGAGTCAGCTCCTTCGCCACCTAAACACCAACGCAGACACACACGGGTGCACGCACGCGCGGACGCACGCACCGACACACGCAGGACCGATGGATCATCCACTGTATGCGTAGAGGGAAATCACTATTCATCTCTATCGTGGAGGTCGAATCTAAACAGATGAATTTGCTGAATATTCGATGACGCTGGCCAACACTTACAGATTTCACAAAGGTGGCGAAGAACTTTATGTAAGGTTGAAACTGCTCTGCTGCTTCTTGGAACACGAGAAAGTCTGGCGATGCAGAGAGAAAGTGTTGTGCCGCATGAGATGGAAGAACCACAGCAGGCATGAATAAGTACATGGAGGGGGGGTGGGGGTTCGGGGGTGGGACAGGAGAAGGAAATTAATGAAGACAGGCTTTTCTTTCCTAATTAACTAAGCGTTTTCTTTTGTGATCACATCATCGCTGATCTAATTAGTGAGTGCAGGATTATTTGCTGTGCTGGTGGTCTGTTCCCGTGGTAAAGCCATTAGCAGGCATTTGTGTGCGTTTGCTCTGGTCTTTTGGGGAATCGGAACAGCCCCAACCAGTCAGAGAAAATGCAAAAGCCGCTGTTCACTTTAATCTCCACTTGTCCGGGCTTCTCCATTGGTACCAAACAGAAGAGCAGGCGCTAACTGCTGTGTCTGAGGCAAGGGTTAAAATGGATCTGTAAATCCGTGGACAGGCTAAGGAAATTCAAATGATGTTCTTGATTCTATCAGGAATATGAAATTATGGACACTGATCAAGCCTGTACAAAGCAGCTGCACCGCCAACTCGACCATTAGACAGCCGGACTTCCAGAAACACTCTCCTTCCACAGGTCTGCCTAACATCCTCACAAACGGGGTAACGGTCATATCCTGACAAACTCACGCTCCGACTCCTGGTTCTTGAAGTAGCCGATGAGGCGGGTGTCCTCGTTCATCCTGTCAAAGGCTCTTAGCTCCAGAGTGTTGCCAATCACTTCCACTGGCTCATCCAGGAGCTAAATAGAAGGGAGGGAAAGAACAGTTCCGGCATCAGTAAGACTTTTCAAATTGCGCTTGATGACCATCTGACGTGGCCTCAGAGAAACAGTGCCCAAATCAGTGCTGGTTAACCGGGATACTCACATCAAGCAGGAACTCCACCAGTATGTCAGCGGACAGGAGGCCGTCAAACTCGATCACTCTGTCAGCCTTAAACACATACACGCTACCCTCCTCTTCCAGGCCTAAGGTACAGGGGGTCGAACACACGCTGTTTATAATGGTACACAGACATATCCAGCATGCATAATTCAGTTTGATGAAATCTCAAGACACCAACCGACTACATTGACCATCCCTGACGCCATTGTTTTATACCCTCTACATTTGTTTAGGTGAGACAATAATATTCAAATTCCCTCCAGTGTATATAAGGGCTCTAACTCTTATGGACAGTCAGATAGGAGTCAGTGTAGTCCTGGCACCAACCGGTAGCGTACCCAATTTCTTGGCCACTTTGGAGTCTTTGTGTGAATCCACCATGCCAAATCCAATGTCCTTTTCCTCCAGAACCTGAGCAGACAGCTGCATAGAAAGAAAAAGGACACGTTAGATGTTTGGTAAACCTCTAAAGCCCCACTCGTTTGATTAACCCTCGTTTGTTGCTATAGCTGTGGAATGTCTCCAAGAGTCCGTCATTTACCCTTAATAGCTTGATTTGCTTATGGCAGTAATGCAATTCTGTTCATGCAGTTAAACACTTAATTCTAGTCGAGTCTAGGAAAATAGGGCCAAATAAAAAGGATTTGTCATTGGCAGGGACATGGGGTACTGAAGGGCTGAGCAATGGTGACTTTAATGAAAGGCTCAAGGGCCAGGGAACAAATGAGCCCCAAGGCCTCACAAACTCAAATATATAACTGGTGCGAGTGCCCTGCTCTGTGCATATGCTGGCTACAGTACAGCGGCCTTTGTGGAGTGCATTAGTTGAGCTGTCAGGGGCTTACAACTCTGCTCCCAGTGCAAAGTGAAGAACCTTGGAAAGAAAGCCTGTGCAACGGTTGTTAATGCACAGCGTGTTTATAATTCTTGCTGGTTTTAGATGAGCCTTTAAAAGGTATTGTGGCACTGTGCTTGAATATATCCACACAATAAAAAACAAAATCGTGGAGCACATCATTGTGTTCACATCACTTCACATGATCTGAAAATAGGCCAGTTCTTTCCATATTAGTCGGTTGTATATGGAAGCTACAGCCTGAAAAGCCGACCCCATTTCTTTTACTCAATTGTTTCTGAAATGAACAAAGCAGTAGTTGACAAACTGTCATAAACCCCAAAAAAATCACAGACATTCTGATCGGTTTCTGAGTCAATAAACACATTCTGAAACGTGATTGCATTGAATCGACAATGCATGATTTGCTAGCCAGAGTACAAAATAATCCAATTGAAATGTAATTCTGTGAGACTGGATCAAGTCAAGTTTGCTCTCATCTTTTCCCTGATTTGATTGACGAGCCATGCTAAGTGTCTCTCCACCTGTGCTGTGTCAAAGAACCTAATAGCTATTATCAAGGGTGTAAAACCGGGCTCAGGTTACTTGCCACTTGCATCACAGGGAGCACAATGCCTGATGGATTTGAAGATAAACAGTCCAGGATTCAAACATCTCCATAGACAGTGTACATCAACGGGGTGTAGCCGAAACGTATCAAGCCAGATCTATTTTGGGAGATAATATGTTCTCTGGGAAACGGTGGAACAGACAAAGAGAAAATATCCGCCTGCCAGTAGGGGAAGGGAAAACAGTCGTGTCCTTCACATGGGCTATAATAACACAACATCCATGAGTGGCTGTCCTATTTCTGCCAGCAGCGGAGGGCAGAAGGAGACACAGGAACACACCGTGAGTGAATGCATGTGAGCGTCACTGACAGTGCAGCACACATGCACTGACCTTGAGTTTCAAAGCGCACACACTTGAGTACACAGGCTAGCACATATGTCTGAAGACCATTGAAATGACCGTGAGACGCACGTGGTGATAAGTGCTCGCACGACAAATACGGTGATCCTACAGTAACGCCTCTAAATCTCACCCAGGAGGTCTGGAGGTCTTAAGTCCAGCTCTTAAGCAGTAAATCAGTTATATGGATCTGACTACAAGGCCAAGATGACCCAGTGACCCACTGAATCTACAATATCCAGCGCTCCTCACACAAACCCACCCTTCCAGGACACTAGACCATGTAACCCTTTTCCTCCCGTCTTCTCCGTGGTCACCCTTACCTCTAGGACTAGCTCGGTCATCCTGTGTTGCTTCTGCAGCTCCTTGCTGTCGGGCAGCGGCTCGTGGTAGAGCAGACAGAGCATGCCGTGCTGCTTCAGAGCCTTCCTGTAGTTCTTGTCGTTGACGTCCAGGACGCGGTCCTTGCCGTCGTAGCGGGGGAACTCCAGGCCCTTCTTGGCTGGGGCCAGGGCCACCAGACTCAGGCAGGACAGTAGACACAGCAGCAGGGAGCGCATGGTCCACCTCGGGGTGGAGCAGTACCCAGCAGCACCACAGCCAGAGGGTACAAATGCCTCACTAACAGGCCTAGACCCACAAAGCACAGGCAAGGGAAGGTCACCAAAAGTCCTCTTAGAATGTATGGAAAACAAGAACAGAGGTGGCGCACACAAAGAGTGCCTCTTGTTTTACAGCCCGTTCAATGTGGAGTCAATTCACGCCACTATGTAGTCCCACCTCCCGTGTGTGCAGAAACGGGCGACCCTTTCTTCCACTCTCTCGTTCCCTCACTCTCCGTCGCTGTCTGACACAGAGAAGCAGAGGAGCGTGAACAGGCCTACGCAGCGCAGCGGGCTGGGGGTCTGGATACCAATCATTACTGAGCAGCGCAGCCCTCTACCTCGCCAAACAGAGCAGGCCCATTTTTAGGAGACCAGTTGTTTGAAGGCTAAAAATAAAAAGGTGAGCGAGGAGGGGAGAGAGAGAAGGGGGATGAGAGAAGAGGAGATTAGAGAGGAGAGTGAGTTTGGGCTCCTTAAGCTAACTCCCTGCTCTGGTGTATTTTAAGCTTGTGAGAAATGTATTTGAAAATGCTCGTAGTTTTACACGTTAGTGACCATACTAAGGTCAAAGTTTTGAAGTATATTTTGGGATTTAAAGCCAGCAGGGACATTTTAATTAATTCAAAGTCACAGCTGAAAGGGTAATCTGCCAACAGGTGTCTAAAGGGTGACTGGGATATAGCTCAGTGCTGAGAAGTGGAAATGTGCCGTCTCCAATGATTGTGTACCGTGTGTCTCTGTGTGTTTGAAATTCCTGGTTGTCGAGTCATCGTAAATACACAATCTTTTGGGTGCATGGAATGATTAGGAGTGTTGGTGTGGAAGAGAACAAACAAAGACAAGTTATTTTACTATGTAAACCGATTGAAAGAATGTATTCAGATTTAATCATAACGCAAACATTGACAGAGGAAATATAACTCGTTTGTCAATAGACCCTCCAACACCAAGCACTACCTAAGATGAGAATCCTGTCCTTGGACTTTCACACAATACTTCTACCATGGCAACATGTTAATGGCTCAGTTTAAAGAGGTGACAGTGATAAAAGATCGCATATTCGAATGGGATTAGGATTATATTATGATTCTTATGGATCCACAGGATGAGGCCAGTGGTGTGGAGATGGATGCCGTCCAGGGCCCTCTCCCTGGGGGGCCTTCAGGGTTCTGTTTTTAGCCAGGTCTAAACAGTAACTTGATACCGAGGTTGTCTCGTTTTCGCCGAGCTAAAATGGGGAGAGTTTACACTGCATTGTGTTGCCCTGAATCTCTATGCTACAGTAACCACCTGCAAGATGCACCGATCAATCCTTACTGTCCACACCGCGCAGTCCAATGTACGCCGGTATGACAGGCAGCAAAGAGGATTTACTGAAAGCAGTACGTTCCATCATCCCATTATTGTGTGGAACTTTGGATTGAACCGGCTGGTCATTAGAACTGCATATGAAAGGGACATTGCAGAACAAGTTTTTGTGCAGAGTAGTTAAAAGGTTACCATGACCTTTGCGATTATTAAAAAAATATATGTTTCTCACCATACATTCCCTCTGTTTAAGCAAGATGTGACAAAGGCAAGGTAGACTCATTTCATGCTGAAAGGTAATTAAATGTGCTTTATCTATTATTTATCTGAAAGAAAATGTGCTCCCTATACTACCATTTGTTTAGCATTGATCTAAATGGCAATTTGATAGGGTATCAAGCAGACATATACAAATGATGACTGTGCAAAGACCAGTTTTAAAAGAATAGGTTCACATAATCAAGCAAACAGTAAATTAATGATAATTAATAAAACAATAAATAACTAAACAAGAAGCCATAATCGTAGAGTTTATATTTATTGTTTCAAAAAGATCTTCATTGATATGAATTAATTTAATGACAATTTTGATAAGCATAAAATGGGGTTTATTTGTATATGAGTGACTGTGCCCTCATATATTGATCCGTCTCTGCACAACTGTCTGACCTCTAGAGTTAGAATATGTCGAGTAGACGGGTGCACACGATGACACTCTCTCTAGTGACATTTTAGTTGTTATTAGACAACCGATAAATTTCTCCTCAAATTGTCTTTGTTCTCAGTTAGCAGAGTCAGCCAATTTGAAGAACTGGGCTCTGTCCATTTGACTTGAATTCTAAATCTATGTTTGACGCCTACACTGTGCCTGTTAGGAAAGAGAAGGGCTCTCGATGATGTAGCCTCGTCGTAGCTTAGCCGTCCAGTCCTCCTCAATGTATTTATGGTAGGGGTCGTCCGAATGCTCCCGCCTCTTGGACTTCACCGTGCTCACCAGAACGGACACCACAATGAAAGCAAACATGCCAATCATCACCAGCAGGTACCAGACGGCATTCCGGAAGTTCTCCTCTGCCAGGGTGTTGTCCAGTGCCCTCTCCGCTTTCGTGACATTGCGTCTCCAGTTGTCGAGGTAACGGCCCAAGGCACCGGTCAGAGTTTCCTCCAGGTGGAGGGTTAGGTTGGTCTCATCAGACAGCATCCACCCCTGTTAGGAAGGTTGGTCAGGATGGAAAACAGGACCAGGAACACATTACATTACTCTACAGTGGAGACCTGGGCAATTGGTAATGTCTCTCTTTCTCAAACATGAACAATAAACAGCAAAGGAGCTGTCAGGCTGAACAGTTTGATATCTTTGTATACTCATTCCCCCAAAGTTCCATGTCTATAATATCCTTTCCTTTTTCAAAGTGAGCTCTAACCTTATCAATGTTCCTTGGGTTCCTGGTTGTAGTAAAAAGTTGACTTCAGCACCGTGGAAAAAAACAAAGTTTAACAGCAGAAAACAGAGAGGACGACTTTCCAACTAGCATTCCCCACAAACAAGTAACCAACCTCTGCTGAAAACACATTGAAACCTGTGGCTTTATCTTGCTTGTTTGCCTAAGAAATATGTGCTTGAGCAGTTGGATAGCACCTGATGTCCTTGACAAAGTGTTTAAGTGTACTGATAAAGAAATACTAGTAGAGTTATTATTATAATTATAACCTTGACACCTCGCACAGAGAGAACACATTGGCTATGTAATGTCAAGTTAAGTTAACAGTCCAAAATAATACTAAAACGTTTTTTAATTTTAACTCAAGTTAATGGTGAAGTAAACTGCGTCAACACTAGGTGAAAGAGCGATTGCAAATTATTGTCCCTGGCTATCCTTCAAAGGCTGAACTGGTTTCAAATCCGATATACAAAAATACGATACTTCCCAAATCCAAGGGCAGCAAAAATCCAAGGCCACAAGTAGGTCAAAACTATTCTCTACTGACCACAAACAAAGTATTCTCAACAAAGGTGTCCTTTATTGATTAATTGGCTGACATGCACATATGACTGCAACATAAAAATTGACCACATAGAGGCAGTGAGACACTCATCAAACAGAGAAAAAAATGCTTAATGTTGTAGAACCAACTTGAACCCTTAGGTGGCGATGATGCTCAATACATCAGGAAACCTTAAAAGTCAATTATCATGATAGGGTTGTTGTTTTCTTGAGTTAACGTTGCCTGAAACTATTGGATGTAAAACCCATCAATGTCATCACAATAACCAAAATAAAAAAATAAATGCTAATTTCAGTGAGCAATATTTGCTTTTATATAAGCTATATTCTATATCTATATTTTAGATGGGATGTTTTTCAGCATCGACAGTGACGTGAAGTATTCACATGTTTTTAACTACTCACAAATATCAAGGGCATGTGTTTTCTCTTTTGCTCTAAGTCTTAAAATCATCTGCAATAGAAGGTCTTTTCATAACCCTTGTGATTAAGCAATGAAAAAAAATCTAATTTGATGGCGCCTCTCCAAGATGAACTGCTATTTCAACATTGCACAGTGAACCCTTGCCTTTTCTAGAACAGATCCCCCTTATTTTACAACTTCCTCTGTGGCAATGACACGTCCACAGTGCCTCCACCTCATCAACATTCTTTGCTGTTGAGTTGTGACAAATCATGGACATGGAATGTGTTTGCCTGTATGAAATAGTGAAAGGGCCAGGTATTACATCATCCTATGCTTCAATGACTCTCCCCATTTCCTTACTTTCAATAAACACAAGAATTTTTTTAATAATATCCATTATGCCATATTTCAGGATGAGCACTTCAATAGACTATATAGTCAATGAGGGTTGAGAGCAGATATGTAATTGGGGTTTTCAAGTGAGCACCCTCCATTCCGTATGTTTTGTTAATTTGAGCCCACGACACCTCCAAAAGGCTTAACGCTGAGCAATTACATCTCAGAGCCACCCTCCTCTGTATTCGCTCTCGGCACGGCCAGAAATTAAGTGTTTTTTTTATGAGTTGTTTATTAAACTGAGAGATACTCCTATGCCTGTCCCTAATTCTGATTCTAATTCTAATTCTGCTTTCAATGCCAGCTCTGCAGAGATTCTCAATCTATAATTTTCTCTATTCTGTTCTTGCAGGCTTGATAAATGAGGCTCTGTAGGACAGACTTACCTTATATACTTTTGTCCTGAGATTAAACCACTTCTTGGTTTTTCAGATTGTTCTTTTCTTTTGTGCCCATATAGGATCCTTCCTTTTCATCCACAGCCACTGGCTAATTATTTCTGCAATATCTGATATAGCTTTTATGGTCTGGCGTAAATCTTTGCAACAGATTCCTAACTCCTAAGGTGGTTTGGTTGTTGATATTGCCACAAATCCACTGCATTTAAAAAAAGGGTTCACCTTTGTTCTCAACCTCACTGTTTTACCTCAGCTGCAAATTCACTCTCGCAGAGTTTCTTTTATTCGTGAGCTTCCTCTATTGCTAAATAATCAATGTCCTGTGTGTTGGACCAGAGTAATAAGTCTGGTCTTAAGTTGGTTGTTACAATCCTAGATGGGACTCTCAGTTGTTGGCTGACATGGACAGTCATTTTCTCATCATATGCCCCCCTCAGCTGCCCTGAACTTTGTTTTGCACTGTAACTCCTGTAACTTCCTCCATGACAAAGCAAATGTGGTGCATGTCTCCCTCTGCTCCAATTGGCAGGGCATTAACTGTTGATAATTGTTATGATAATGTTTTAATTTCTCATATCCCTAAAAAAAACGTGTGACCCGGCCCTATCTACGGGGGTTAAATATTCCCCTTTGTTATTGAGGTACTTTTCCATGGATTAATGTCTTTATGTGTGAATCATAGGCAGCTTGCCCAGGTTTGATCAGAAGCCCGTGTAGAATGTGAGGAATGCATTGAGTCTAGGTGTTTACTATATACTTGAAGGGTCAGACCAATAATAATCCCTACCATGGCTGTTTCCATTCTGTCCAACTTGTAACTGGTCGTCCAAGATTTTTGACTTTTTTGTGCAAGTGCACCAAAAAACTTTCAGTTCATATAGTTATGACAAAGCCATGTCTTGAAGGGATATAAATGAAGTGATCTTACATTGAATAAATACATTTAAGTTGCTTATAATTCACCACTGGAGCCTTATCAGACAGTGGGACCTGCATGTAAAGAATGAGTACAGAGCTAAGGCCTCCAGCATGTGAACAGCAGATGCACCAAACTGTGGTGAGTGCACTTCACATCACTATGCTGATATATTTTGCTCCCTGCACATGCAGTGTATCAATAACAACTCAAATGCATAGAGGCAGTGGTGCTGAGATTCTTGTTTGGATGTTTTTACTTTGTTTAAGGTCAAGCATGTTGCCCTTAATCTAAATATGAAACCACCAACTAAAAATATTTCCCTATCCATTTTCATGACTTTGCTTATGTCCTTCTATGAAACCACGCCATTTTTGAGCCATGATGGGGGCTTTAAAACTTTGCCTCCTCCCGCTGTATGCAAAACTTGCTATTCCAGAGGGCATCCCAACCGCACTTCTTGTCTGGGTTAAGACTCATGTTGGGTTTTGGTTATTCAAAGGCTCTTTCTCAAACAAAAACAAGCTCTTCAAACTTATCAAAACCAGATCACACGACATCTAAAATGTGTATAGGAGCATAACGATAACAGATCTTCTGTACAAACACAGCTTAAGTGAGTCTACTCACATGTATTATATGATGAGATATAAATGTTATATTTCAGCCTATTACAAGCTACAGGACTGTTTCATTTGATAATATATTGTATTAGTTGACTTTTTTAGAACGGAAAGGGCCGTAATGTCTATTGCGATTTGTCCTATGTCAATGAACACCCAGTGAGTCATTATCATCAATCAGAGGGGTGTTGTCCGCATTCAATAACCATACGTTTCTTCACCACCAATCAAAAGCCTGATATACCGGCTGCTCCAGCAGACACACAAATAAAATTATGTTTGTTTGAAAGTAACCAAAACAAAAGCAATGCTTTGTGACAGTAGATTAAAAAAAACTGCACCGCATAACGGAAATATACTGTGAACTCACGGTTTGCTTCGATTGTGCAGGTTTTACATTTGAACAGATAAATATTTTATTGTTCACATTTAACTTGTAAAGTTCATTTTCCAGGTATAACAATTTATGGTTTGGATATTCAAAAATGTAGACTTGCCTATCTTAAAGGGGCCACTAGGATAAAGAAAAGTCTACAGAAAAGCTGAAGGGACCATGTGACTGCATATGTAGCAGTTCTTGGTAGCCCACTGGTAAGTAGCCTCAGGCTTCTTGCCACTCTTCCAAGCAATGTATCCGTGACTTGTTCTGAGAAAACACTGGCAGAGCAATGATCCGAAGCAATGAGGCAAAATTATAGTAATTTATTTGAGAGACTTTATTAAAATCACCTTTTGACAATTAAAAACAAAAAAAAAAGTAATGTACAAAAGCATGCATTTTCATGTAAAGCCGTATTGTACATATCATATTGTCAACACTTTCTTAAAATGGGAAAGGTTTGGTTTTCCAGGGCTAATTATCAATAATTTACAAACTTATAATTACAGTCACATTATATATATGGAATTAGACCGTATGCCAGACATTTACTACAGGTCTGCAAGAGGGCCAATTTAATCTAACAGCAGTGTTAACAGGGTAAAGTCAAAATGTATAAAAAATATACAACTATGGTTGTTTTGCTCTGCATTGTACACCACACTTAAAGACACATTTGGTAAGCACATGTTTAAATATTATAGATTTATTACAAAGGTTTATCAAACAAATAAAATAGTCACACAATAAGCTGCTTTAACATATATCAGTGCTTATGGTAAAGTACTAGACGATTTTAGGACATTTCTTTAAATTGGCCAATAGCCAACATTGGAATACAAACAGAATGAAATTACTGAATTATCATTACACTTTACTATTCAAGCTACACACACACACACACACTAAACAAATAGAAATAAAACGCTGTCAGAGGAAAAACGATCAAATCGGCAGAACACTTATGGGATGCCTGGATAGGTTTTAAACTTTACCCCAGAGGAACAAGATTTACAAACCAAAACTAGTGAGGAATAAATGTCTGAGCACACTAGCCCGCTATAGAGGAAGAGGTATTCACAAGCTCACACTGACTATCGACGCTATTCTGTAAATAACAGCTTGTGTAGGGAGTGAATAAGTAGCTAAAAGATGCCCAGCACAATAATAATGTGTAACAACCAATGGTTATTGTAAGCATACATAATCAATAGTTATTGACTGTTAATACATTGGACATTATACACAGCGCATTAAAAAAAAAGTTCTTCTTTACCCCTTGTCTGATTCTTTGAGACCAGCTAAAGTTATCTTCAAAAGGAGTAAGGAGGACTTTTCAGCTTTAGACACACTCAATAAAATAAAAGGGCAGTGAATATTTTCAATAAGGCAACTTTACAAATCCTGCTGTAACAAGAAGGATAAACAGTAAGTGCAACATAAAACCATTCAATCCTCACAAGAGATGTTTAAGTCAAAGGGAATTAGGTGTTCATCAAAATAATAAAGTACACAGAGAAGTCAAGTTGAAAGCTACAAAGAGACACTGTAAATGTTACAGACTTTATATCAGTAGCTAGCCAAATCTCAATATCGGGGTATTGTAACGCCTGCCTCCACCTCCCACCCATCCCAAAAGACCAGAGCAGGAAGAACCTATATTGAGAAATACACAAACATGAAAACACCCAGAGAGCAGACGAAAAGGAGCCCAAGATTGAGCAGCACTTTGGTTCTGAGTGGCTCATACAGCCTCTGTAGTATGACACTCTGGTCTTCCTCTGTCACTTTTCGCTGGGTTTCTGGGGATGCCTTCTTAAAGCTGAGCAGCCGGTCCAATAGCATTCCACACCTGCCACTCTGGCAGTGACCATAGCAACAGTCCTCTGTCAAGCATTGAGTTGCCTCACCTATGCCAACCTGGTCAGTGGGGGTGGTCATAGGGGTTGTCTCTGTGCTCAGAGTCGCAGGGTCTTGGTCAGTTGATGGGACCAATAGCTTGATGTCTGCCCCATCCAGACAACGGTCATTTCGAACATCCAGGGGCAGATCTTTATGGAGGCCTCCATTCATACGGTCACTGACTGGAATCTTGTACAGCGTGTACACCTCATTGCGCTCCTTGAGAAGCTCTTTGGCTCTATTCAAGCCCCACAATGTGGTGGTGCTTAGTTGGTCTTTTTCTGGTGGGGCAGTGCAGAGACTGATCACTACCGCCACCAGCCCGGTCACCCAGAACAGCCCTGCGGCCACATACATGTAGTGTATGTGTGTGATGAAGGCAGGCCTATTGTCTGGCTGGTCGCAGGGAGGCTCGCGGTAGATAAATGCCAGGATCAAACGAATAGTACCTAGTACAAACCCAGTCATGCCTCCCCAAAATGCACCCGTCTCATTGCAGCGCTTGCAAAACACACCAAGTAGAAAGAGGGCCGCAATAGGAGGGGTCAAGTAGCCGGCCACTTCCTGTATGTAGAGGTACATCTGTCCACCCTGCATTTCAATGATGACTGGGACCCAGGCAACGCTTATAGCCACCATGAGCACCACAAACAGCCGGCCCACGACCAGCAACTCCCGCTGGGAGGCCCCGCGCCGCATGGTCTGGTAGATGTCCAGAGTGAAGATGGTGCTGGAGCTGTTAAAGATGGAGTCCAGGTCGCTCATGAGGGCAGCGATCATCACAGCCATCATCAGCCCTCGTAGTCCAACGGGCATTACAGACATGACCAGCCGTGGGTATGCAATGTTAGAGCAGCCGGCCTTAGAGCCGCAAACAGCAAAGCAGTGCTCAGGCCCGATGCACGCAATCTCGTCTGGGAAGAGGATTCGAGAGACCATACCTGGGATGACGATGAGAAACATAGGTAAGACTTTCAGGACGCCAGCCATCAGAGTAGCACCTTTGGCATGGGCAATGTTTTTAGCAGCCAACACTCTCTGGACGATGACCTGATCAGCGCACCAGTACCAGATGGAAGCCGGGGTTTGGCCCAGCAGAAAACCTGGCCAGGGGATATCCTCGTCCAGGGGCCCCCGGAGGATGCTCAGAGAGTTTGGCTTGGGCTCGATGCGGCAGGAGGGCGAATAGGAAAAGTTTCCGCTGGCCATTATGGCAGACACGTTTGGGATTGCCTGCATGTATTTGGTCCGTACCCCATCCAACCCACCGACCTTCAACAGGCTGATCACAGTCAGGCTTAGGGCTCCACCAATCATCAACAGAGCCTGGAGGGAGTCTGTGTACATGACTGCCACCAGGCCACCTGTGACCGTGAGCACTGCAGTCATACTGATGAGCAGGATGATGGACAGGTAAATGTTCCAGCCCAAGGATTCCTGAATGAAGAGTGCTCCAGCGTACAGATCAACCGAGAGCTTGGTGAAAATGTAGAGCATCACAGACAGACATGCAAAGTAAACTTTCAACCTGTTGCCTCCGTACCGTTTGGACAGGTACTCTGGCATGGTGTAGACCCCTGAGTTCATGTAAACAGGAATAAACACCCAGCCTAACACCTGTAGCAGGAAAAGGGCATTAAACTCCCATGCTCCCACAGCAAAGCCACTGGCTGCTCCAGATCCAGCCAGGCCTATGAAATGTTCACTGCCAATATTGCTGACAAACAGGGATGCTCCAATAACCACCCATGTCATGGAGCGTCCGGCAAGAAAGTAGCCACTGACTGTGCTGTGATTGGCCTTCCACATAGCAAAACACCCGATAAACAACACCAGGATAAAATACAGTCCTACAACAGCAATATCAGCGGTCTCCATCCCCGGACTCGTTTTTGCAGATAACATCTTCTTTCAATGGTTGAAAGAAGCAGAATAGATTATTTTCTAATCTAAAGTGTATTCAATTAGATCATTACGTCCTTTAATATTAATAGCTTTAATTTAAGGGCGCCTTCCGAGTAAGCCAAGAACACGTTACAAATAAAAGTCCTTTGGTTTGCTGTCTGGATAGAAACTGTAGTATCCTCCGTCACGTCAATTTCACTAGGTTGTGCGTTTGGGGGATAATAATCCAGCACCGGCACTGAAGTCGTTCTAGTTTTAACGGAGCATGCTGCAGGCATCTGGTCTAGTAAAACCTAGAGATATTATTCCTGCAAGACAGCAAAAACAAAGAAACAACGTCTCATTAATACCACAAACAAACCATCTAGCTATGACACCTAATGTATACAGAAAACCTATTTCAGATAACAAAGCAGAATCACACCTCACATTTACATTACAAGGGCATGCAGTACCTACTCTGGTCTACTTTGGTAATGGCCTATCCTTAACCATTTATGCACGTTTTCTCTGTGCTACTTACTGAATTGTACAATCACTTTCCCCCTCTTAAGCTAATCATTTAGGCTAAATCTCATAAAATATAGAAGAACAAAAGCCATTGCGCTTTCAGCGCTTCAAAATCAAGCATAATGCCAAAATCATATTCTTCATAAAGGCCATACTCTTTTTTGTTTTAAAATAAAATAGCAAATGGTATTTAACGTTGTAACTGTAAAGAGATGTAGGTCTATTTGTCGATCCCTAAACAGGAGTTCCTCTTACCACCTCCCAACTGAAAACCAGTCCTCCAGCCGTTATCCACACCCCCTTTGTCCTATCCCACTCACTGAATGAAGCCGGTATTTTTCCATCTCCTGCTACAGCCACTAGGAAAGTCTATGTAAAGAACTGTAAACAACCCAGTTTTGTGCCATAACGAAATGGTCTTTATTATTTTCAAAGCAATTGAATATGCTAGCATTTACATCGATGGTCAAGTTTTAAAGACCGTTAATCAATACAGTGCATACAGTTAAATGTAATAAATCATGAACGAAACTAGACAAAAACAAAGATATTCCTACTGTTTGTTCACACTAGTAATACCATGCTGAATTATATAAAGATAGCTTTTGTGCTACTGTGAACACAAAATTATCACTTTTTACATATATAACAGTGTGGCATTTTTAACAACGTTTAGTAACAAATATTTTTTTTTTGCGCAACGCCAAACTTCCAACTTCATCAGAAAAAGATTGGTAAAATGATCATTAGAAATATAAAATCATGTGAATGATTATAAAGCATGCGGTGGACATGTTTTACACCGATGACAATGGAGGAAACGACACGAATCCGAAAATGCATAAGACACAGCAGCGACCACGACCAGTGTCAGTGAAGGTCTTGACTTGAGATGACTTTAGAATGGGAAGATTCTAGATTTGTCAACATCTAGGATAAGAGGAATAATATCAAAAAGTGTGGTGAATAAAGCAATTAATTGCTTGTTCATTTGTAGACCGAATCATCCCTTGGTAAACTAATGACATTGAATGATCAGCTATTTTTATTATCAAGGACCTGCACATCCTTGGCGCTTCATTTATCAACGTGTACATACGCAGTTAACGTTAGCTAATTTTGCAAGTTGCCTACATGTCCACATTTTCTAAATGTGTTAAGACGCATGACCATGGCTACTTTTAATGTCAGTAAGAATAAAAACTAACCTTACCGCAGTTCCAATTAACTCATAAAGGCACTCACCAGCGCTTGTCCATTGAATACGATAGCGATGCGTTCGCTAGCTACAGCCACTGACAGCACCGAACAGTTCAGTTGGCTAACGCCAAGGAAGTGCGAATGAAATATGAGGAGTCGTGTTACGCTGACAATTTGACTTCTGAAGAACAGGAGTCGTAGCGTTCCCTGCAATGGAGGAACCACTGTTTGACCACTCAATCACAAAGTCTTGTGATGGACCAGAGAGAAGATAAGAGAGGTGTGTGGTATGGTATATGGTGAGCTTCTCGTTATTAACCCGGTCTGAGCCCCACCTGCCCCGCCCTATGGTGACGTAGCTTAGCTGTCACTACTAATCAGCTTTTGAGTGTGTGATGATATCGTAGAACTATCCAGAACGGGTCAACCCATATTTCCTTAAAAAATTCCACTCTTCATTGCTCTTACATTAGATGTCACTCTGTCTGCATTACAGTGTTGTACTAGTTACTGAAAATGTGTATATAGTTACTTTTAAAGAGGTAACAAGAAACCGTACCTTTTAACGTTACTTTACCGATTACTCCCCTAAAAAAGTAATGAGTTAATAGTTAGTACCTTTTGAGTTTCCAAATTTTCTCACTCTGAAGTTTAGGCTTTATTTTCTATCCCTCACTGCTGACACTCTGGTGTTCTGTGGAACTTTGTATTAACCAATAAGCTCCACTATTTGCATACATTTTAAAACAGAATCACAAATAATAATTTATTAAACCATATGTTTACTGTGATAGCAAAGTCCCACAAAGCAATGCATAAACCACATAACATACTTGTTAAACTTTAGTTAAACTCTAGTTCTTATTCTATTTTATTATTCTTACCTCTAATAGATACCCAGCAAAGCTTAAAACACGATAGATTACATTTCCACCTCAAACTAATATTCCCACATTAAAAGCGGGCAAAACAAAGATAGGCCTATTTAATTTTCACAAAACGGTCAGCAATGAATGCAAATGAAGTTTAAAGTAACAATATTTACCCCCTACTGTTTGTGTCCAAGCCACAATCCCGGGAGCGATTCTATGATCAGACCTTTAGGAGTATTCAGCGCCTATTGACAACGTGACATGCAATAATGCCTTGAAAAAGTGTTCAAACCTTTGCTTAATCACAAATGTAACTTAATATATATATATTAATATAATTAAATATTATATTGTAATGACACAAAAAAAGGAATTAAATATTTTTGCACACGCTCAAACAAAATTAAACTATTTATTTTTCATTGACAGGATCTATGCATTTGCATTGAAAGGTAACACAAAAATTGTATGTTTATGTAAACCAAAAATAATATTTGTTTAAGGTCATATTATCTTATTCCTACACATATTTATTTATTTATTATATAATTTATAAATCACAGTTGTTCAACCAATGCATGTTTCTCATCCATTCACTACAATAATATTATTTCAGGTTTATTTATTTTTTCTCTAGTTGATCCCAATTGTACCCAAGTGATACACCGCGCTTGCACAAGAATGTAACGTTGAGTGCTTTGACGCAAAGGACTAGACTGGAGAGAGAAAGGGCTTCATATGTAAACAGTATCTATACTATATCAGCTTATTTGCAATTTTTTTCTAATTGGTCAACCTTGCCTTAAAAAGGTAGATAAAAACTAATATCCCACAATGCTTTGTATCAAAAGCTCATGATGTCGTATAAAGTTTAATCCAATTTAACAACTTGGCATTAATTGAACAATCTGTTTATAAATTAACGAATTATGTTCATTCAAATGTTGTGTGTTAATTCTAATCAATTTAAATATGTTCCATTCCAAAACATGAATATTTTTGCATATCAAGTAATTTAAATGTACAGGAGTAACTATTTTCTACGTGCATTCGAATGTAATATATTTCTCAATACATTGAGTAGATGGGCCTAACAATCAGGTCGTCATTAAAACATAATGAGCTGTAAACATAATGAGCTGTAAATATATATTATAACGAATAAATATTGTTTGAACATTGGATACATTCCAGGGGGGTTTCCATCAAGCTAGATGAGCAAACAGTCTATCTTATTTAGATAAGTCTTGATCACTTTAGTGAAAGTGATCCGTTCTATCATTGTTGCTAGTAGAATCCCCGCTTAATTACCAAGATAATTTATTCCACTGAACTACCCTGCTCTGTAGTAAACTATGTCCACCTTAGTTGAGCTGTATTGCAAAGCATATCCAACAGGTGGAAACAAAATCCCAGAAAGGCAGTCCCGTCAAGTACCTAACCTCGCCCGCTCCACTTTTGTCACATGCCACACGTCCATATTCGGAAACATAGGCCCAGACCTTTCTCTCGCAATACATGTGAACAAGCCTGAACATAGGTGTTTACGCCCGTTTTATTTTTAGATTTACAATTCCTGTGTTTGCAGCCATGTCGCTTTAAACAAAGGCCTAAAAAATTAAATCAAAACAAGACATTGGGTTTCTGTCTAACTTTAAAATGGCCAAGGCTTTTTATGTTGAATATGCGAAGAATGGGACATCTTGAGACCATTTTGACCAAAAACAACAGCACTCTTAGAAGTCTCAAAGTTTGCAATATTCAAAAATGTATAAAAAAAATGTAATGGATGTGTTCATAATGTTGATGGTAAAAATTAATATGAATTTTACAGCCATATTTGAAACGATGTTTTTAAACAAAGCATCATTTACACGGAGGCAGTTCCACAACTTGCCACTACTAGCGTTTTGAGAGACAACCCGTTAGTAGGCTAGTATGAGATGGATGAAATTACAGCTGGTTAATAACAGTTAGTGTTACCCTTGCTATTTACTATATTTTTATACGTATTTCTGTTCACTTTAGTAGTTATTAGTATATGTAAAAGTTGCGGCAAGTATTTATTTTTTTGCTGCTAACTGTCCCCCGTGTTAGCGTGGGTTTCCTCCTGATAATCCGGTTTCCTCTCACAGTCCACAAACATGCAGGTTCATTGGTGATTCTAAATTGTCCATAGGTGTGAATGTTTGTGTGTGTGTGAGTAGCTGTATGTCTATGTGTTAGCCCTGCGATGAACCAAAAACTTGTCCAGGGTGTACCCAGCCTCTCGCCCTATGTCGGCTGGGTTAGGCTCCATAATCATAATCAATAGATAATCGATTGCTATATATCTGCTACTTTAGCCTCTAAAGCGGTAATAAACAGGCATATTCGCTTGTTTAATTAGGTTACTATTGTTTTACCTGCCTCACCCCACAGTCATTGCCCAATGGATCTTGCAAAAGTCAAGGGTCTGCCCAACAAGCTCCTAGCCCATATTTAATTCCTAATGACCATGATGATCTTGTATTGTATTTATCTTGTATTTTTAGCTGTCTATGAATAACTAAATGTATACGGTCTGCTCTGCAACCCTTAAGGAAATAAACCATCTGATTAAAAAATAGGGTTTCTTAATCCACTGATTTTTATGGAACACATCCATGGTCGACGCAATCTTTAAGGAAACCAGTGCTTCGGTGGACATAGATGGAAATAAAAAAATCGGAGTGGTCCAGCTTTTTACACGGCAATTTACAGGCAACCCTAAACTAATATGGTGCGTGTTAAGTTCTAAATAATATATTAAAGTATTTTCATAAAGCAGCAGTGGCTCTCTGTCTTGCATGTTCTCCTTTTGTTATTGTGGATTTCCTCGGGGTACTCCGATATCCTCCCAAAGTCCAAAAACATGCAGGTGCAGGTTAAATGGTGACTCTAAATTGTCCATATGTGTCAATGTAAGTATGAGTTGTTGTCTGTCCCTATGAGTTCCCTCTAGACCTGCGCCCCGTCCAGGGTGTCCTGCCTCTAGCCTTATGTCAGCTGGGATAGGCCTCAGCCCCTCACCTTGTGGTTTGAATACACGCTTTCTATGTGTGCACACCAAACACAAATTTATAACAATAGGCCTATTCATGTATTTCTCTCTCTCTCCCTCTCTCTCTCTCTCTCTCTCTCTCTCTCTCTCTCTCTCTCTCTCTCTCTCTCTCTCGACTTTTTGTGGC
>JAVQJS010155544.1:0-24398 GCA_036024795.1 Galaxias rostratus
CGGGGGTCGAGAGAGGAGAGAGAGAGATTGAGAGAAAAAGAGAAAAAGAAGCGACAGAAACAGAACCTCAGAGAGATGTAGAGATGTATTTTGAAGTACTGTTCTATGTTTCTATGCGACCTACTGAACCAGAGCTTCCATAGGAGGTCATCATCTTCCACGTCAGTGTCAAAGGAACACCTCCAGAAGAAGCCTTCATGGTAGTATGTAGTGGTGTAGCCTATGTCCTTGTCCGTCACCACAATGTCCCCGGTCTGCACAGGGAAGAGGGGGAGCAAGAAACTTTGATATGTATATACATAGAGTACCAGTCCAAAGTTTGGACACATGTTGTGGGAATTAATGGGAAACTGTGCCTAATCTTTGGACTGGTACTGTATGTGTGTACTCTATTTCATTTATTTGTTTTACCTGCCATTCTAAGGTAAATATGACGGCTTTCCTTTCTTCACATTAAAACTGTCTTTTCATTTTTTTACTTTTTCTGTCTATGTTTTCAGCATACACAGGACAGGATGTTATAATATCTATCATGCTGTATTCCAAGATGAGCACCTCAAGACTTCAAATGGACTTAGGTTGAAAACAGATATGTTATTGGAGTTTTCAAGTGGACACCCTCAATCCCAGATGCTTTGTTAATTTGAACCCACTACACCTCCAGAAGGCTTATCGGGGAGCAATGATGTCTCAGAACCATGTTCCTTCTGTATCTTCTGCTCTCTGCATCGCCAAGTATTTAAAAAATTATAATTATAAAATGATGTATTGATTTTTGCGAGATCCACCTATACCAATGCCTAATTCCTATTTCTGCTGGCTTTCCTTTCCAACGGTATCTATGTGGCTAGATAGAACCTGGGCAATAATGTTGAAAACAACGCAGTGGCCGACTGTGACTGTGAGGCCTCCCGTGCCGGTCTGACGTCGCAGCTTGTGAATGCCAGCCAGCTGAGCGTTTTGTTCTAGTGTGCAGTTGCTGACTGGTTGAACTGAGCGAGCAGCTTTCTCTCTCTAAGGGGGTTAATAGGGAGTGTTTTGGGCTCCATTCTCACAGCTGCTCGTATTCCTGGCCTGCCATGTTCAACGGCAATGAGGTACTAATCTGCCTTCTCCTGGCTAAGACACACAACTCCTCTCTTCAAACCTTTGCTCTTGTTTTTTTCCCTTAACATTAGTAGTACTCTAATTGGACATCATGCCAAGATTCTAGTTTCAGGGCTCACCGTTTATCACAGGAATAGCACCAGTTGGTGATATTTAATACCACACCATACCATACCATGAGGGTGTGTATAGTTTTTATTTCTATCATGGCGAGTCTGGAATCTCTGAATCCGTGGATCCGTTGTCACACAGACTAACAGCATAAGGCAGTATCTGGTTTCAATAACAGCTTTACCGTGTGTGTATACAGTGTGTCCAGCTCAAAGCCAAAAAACGGCGCATTTGAGTACAACTCTATTTAAAAAAATGCAAAAGTATTTTAAAGAACTTTATGGAAACAGATATCTATGTTAAATCTCCATTACGTAATCGAATTTGAATAAAATGTGAGCAGTTCATTAAATCCTTTGGGGTCTTGCCCTAAAAACAATGATTTAAAAAAAGCTAATTTATCGAGGCCTTTTAATACTGTCAAAACCTTTAAAAAATATTTTCATGTTGCTTAGCAATGAATATACAATACAAAAATCTTGCTTATGAATAGATATATGATGAGAATTGGATGACCTACGCATTGTTGTGCTTCCGAGTTTGTACAAACAGAAATGTGGCTTGACATCTGAGAAGACCAGACAGAGAGCTTGAGAAAATCCATATCAAAGAAAGCCTTCTATTTATTTATCGCCTCCATTAAAATTAAAGTTGCTTACCTCCACATTAACTCCTCCAGGTCCATGGGTTCCCTCAAACATAGGGTCACAGGTCTCAGAAGCCAAGAGCCAGTAATCCGTTCCAAAGGAGAGGAGCACAAACACGGCTGCAAAGGCCCCAAAAAGTCCAGCAAAGAACAGGGCCACACTCAACTTCATGCTGCCGGACATACCAGACACGGGATAGAGACACACAGACTTTTCTGTAAATGAAGTCTGACCTGTATCGTGTCCCTAGTTCTATCTCTGCTTGTCTGTGTGTTGTGAGGACAGTGTTGCCTCTGACTTTTCAGGGGTGTGTGGCCCTCCCCATGGGTTATTTTTGGGGTCTGATTGAAGGTGCCTGCTGCCCCCTCACCCCTCACACCAACGGAATGGTCTCATGGGAAAGCATTTTATGTGTTTGTGTGGAGTGGTTGGAGGAGGGATTTTAGGGAGGGAACCAGTACAAAAATAGCAACCAGCAACAAGACACCCCATTACCCTTATACATGGGAGATGTATTGAGAGGGAAGTTTAAAGAACAAAGGAAACATGTTACCCCTATCTCAAAGCTGCTCTGATTCAGACCAACACTCCCAATACCTTATCAAAATCTGTTAGACTATGACATATAAACCAAGATGTGGCCATCATTGAAGGCGATTCATTGTTTTTTTTCAGGAGAATGATAAGTGTATTTGTTACAATTTCAGCTGTCATCTCCTACCACAGAACCAGAGTGTGTGGCAGAATGTATGTGAAAGAGAAAGAATGAAAAGAAAAAAATAATCCCTGACCCTAAACCTTAATATATTTCTCATTACTAAGGTATCTTATTTGATCTACATGCCATATCATTCCCACTATACAATGTTAAATATTAATGGGAAAGATGTAATATGGTATGGTTGCTACTGAAGTGGTGATGGCTTGTTAACATCCAGGCGGGATATTTAACACTAATGCCACAGAGGGCCCTTCTTCATTAGCACACCACTGTGATTTGTTGCCTCAGTCCTACCATTTTCTCTGCTCACCTTCAATTCCAATTCTTTCAAATACAATGAAATGACCTGGTCATAACTTCCCTCCTGTAATCTGTGTGTGTGTGTGTGTATGTATGTGCGCGCTCTCGCATGTGTATGTGCATCTCGTGTGTGTGTGTGTGTGTGTGTGTTTGTGTGTGTGTGTGTGTGTGTGTGTATGTGTGTGTGTGTTTGTGTGTGTGTGTGTGTGTGTGAGAGAGAGAGAGAGCCTAATCATTGGAATTGTTTGTGTGTTTGGCTTTCTTGATTATCCATCCATCCATCCATAATCAGAACCGCTTATCCTATGGAGGGTCAGAGGGGGCTGGAGCCTATCCCAGCCAACTTCGGGCGAGAGCCGGGGCACACCCTGGAGAGATTGCCAATCCATCACAGGGCTAACACATAGACATACAACATCTCACGCACACATTCGCACCAATGGACAATTTAAAGTCACCAATTAACCTGCATGCAACGTGCTGCCCGCTTTCTTGATAATTGAATAACAAAATGTATTACAATGTCTACATCTTCTCCATATGCAATGCTACAAAAATCTACAAATACTACCAAATGTACTGTACTTACTGTACTTATTATTAGATGTAATTTCATTACGAGCGCTTGTCACCTTACTTAGTATTTTTCTTATACCTTTTGTCTGCACTGTCCACTTTTGTAGCAACAAATTTCTCAGTTGTGAGACAAATAATGGAATTCTGATCCCAATCAAGCATCCATCCATCCATGAGCAATATAGCTTATCCTCCTAATTGAGCATATTGCCTATTTTGCATACCATTAAAATTGGTTTGGTTCTGATGCAGGCCTATTCTGTCAGATGTGATATTATTGCAACAAAAGAACGTTGATGTGAATGTCACAAATAACAAATGTTATTTGTTTATTTTTGTATTATCTGTAATTTAGATTTTTTTTGTTCATATGTATATATTCCGACATTGCCTGTCTTTAGAAGAAAACTGCTGAAAAATAAACATTACACTGGTGGTAATCCCCGTTAAAAAAAAAACGAATTTGCATTAATTCGTTTAAAATTAAGCGCATTGGCTTTGTCTCTGACGTCACTGGTAGATACCAAGTTGAAGTGTGGAAGACGCAAAGGAACTGTATGGATATTCACATTTTGCATTTAAATAATGCTATTTATATTCCAAATATATTTACCTATATCCAATACAATCTATCAATATGACGTATACATAATTTTATTGACAATGCCAAACATTTTACGTTTTAATAACCCCCTGTTGGCAGGGTCATTTTAAATTCGGGGATGTTCTGTATGGTCGATGTACTGTACAAACAGTGCTCTCTTCCGCATTGACCCCGTAGAACTGTCTTTGCGGGAAAATGAATAACGTGAAATGCCCTACATTATTTCAGAAGCCAAGAAAAAGAACGCGGATAATACAATGCATCTATGTTGTCGGGTTTATGGTAGGCTATGTTATTCGATTCAACAGTTCAGCGCTCAATAGTTTTGCTTTTAACAAGTTGTTCTTTTACAAACCGAAAGTGACCATATAGTCGTAAATGCTTCATAATTAATTAATAGTTTTTTCTTACAAATTGTAGCATGTCATGGTTCTGCAATGGTGCACAGTCTAAAATATTATTAGCACTGCTATCTGTATGTCACGCTTTGATCCTGCCTTCATGAAGAAGTTGACAAATCGTTCCTATAGCGTAACCTGTTTTACCCGTAGGAATATAGGGAATAGGATATTCTAGAATATCTTAACTTTAAATCTCATGTGAAGACACAAGTTCTCACAAACTGCACGATTTGTGCTATTCTTCTGAATAATTTACAATTACATTCCTTGATTAATGGGTAGTACCGTGACCCTGATGAAGCTAGTGGTGTGTGACTTCAATCAAGTATCTGGCAGTAGTTACAATAGGCTTAACTGAACATGAGAAATGCAAACAGAGTTTGGGTTGGTCTCTAGGTGCTGGATTTACTTAATTATCAAAATGTATGTCACTGGTCCCTCCATAAATCATATTTATCAGTTAGAACCCCAAGATTAAAGTAAAACATAATAACAATACTGTCATGACGTTGTTGATTCATTTTGTGTTTTACTGGCAGGACTTGTTTGGGGTGAGCATGATCATTCCTCTATTAAGCCACCATGTTAAGGCTCTTGGTGCCAGTCCCACAATGGCTGGCATTGTAGGTGGGTTTGTTTTTCTAACATACATCTATTATTGTTATCAGTGTTGTTCAATTTATCTTTATGCGTTGTAGTTTGTAACTTGTTTTCTATTTGCTTTGTTTTAGGATCTACATATGGGATATTGCAGCTGTTTTCTAGTACTATAATTGTAAGTATTGACAACATCCACAACATCAGTGAAACATTTTTACTTTCAATTTGGAAAACTGAATAATGATACTTTGAATAATCCTTTCAGACGTTATGACGATGTGATTCTAAACTATTATGTGGCGAGTACCATGCACACATTCCTCCTAACGCACAACGTACTGTATGGTATTGAGACACCTATATTGTCAGAGCACAGTAAAGCACCTCCCCCATTCCCCCACGTCTTATGAAATTGGTTTAAATTTCAAGGGTCATGCAACAAATTAAAGAAAGAAGGAGATCTTTGTGGTTTCCGTTCACAGACTGGTAGGGAGAGAGGGAGCAAACAGTCAGGTCTCTCGCAAACCCCACAGGCCACATCTCGAATACAGCAAATTCAATTCAGCCTGATTTAATTACATCGAGTGTTGAGTGTGTGCACGTGCTTGTGTGCATGTGCGCGTGCGTGTGTGTGTGTGTGTGTGTGAGAGACTGTGACTGCGCATATGCCATTCATTTGAGGGACAAAGTGGAGGCCCTTGGGTTGCTTGGTTTAGCAGACTTGGCTATGGGATTCCTCTGTCTCTTGTCACCTGATCCTTCACACTCACTACAGAAATGGCTGAAAAGCCATTTCATCCTCCATGTAATGGACACTACCTATATGTTTACGTAGACGTCCGTGTATTTTAAAAGTCAGGAATTTGAAAATGACCTAGCACAGTCGAGATAGATAAAATGCCGCCGCTAGTGTGTAACATGCGTGCTCGTTATGTGTTTGGTGCTTCCTGTTTCTGTTGATAACTTCCTTAATAGACTCATGGTGCATTTGATCGACAGGGAAGCTGGAGTGATGTTGTGGGGAGACGGTACTCTCTCCTGACCTGTCTGCTGCTCAGCGCTCTGGGCTATGGTTTGCTGGGCATGTCCACCAGCATTGCCTTGTTTGTGCTTGCACGTATCCCTATCGGTAAGTCCCTCAATGGGCAACACCAGAAAGTCACAGTGGTGTCAGTTATAGTGCCATGTTTGAATTGAATGTGTATTTCTTGGAAGTGCCTGTGTCTTGATAAAGGCGTGAGCGACTAAGTGGGTTAGTTAGATTGTTAAAGATTGGTAAACATATCAGAGAAGATTGAATTGCACTATTAACTACTCCACGAGACAGGAGTCACCGACTCAGTACAGAATGTACAGGCATAACGTCATCAATCAGGATATATAACTTTAAATAATTTACTTGTGTGATTTACTGTGTGTGCGCATGTTTGTGCGTTGTGTCCCTCAGGTCTTTTCAAGCACTCCCTATCCATCTGCAGAGCCCTTCTATCTGACCTAGTGACTGAATCAGAGCGCCCTCTGGTGATGGGTCACTTCAATGCAGCCTCCAGTGTGGGCTTCATAGTGGGACCAGTAGTTGGGGGATATCTCACAGAACATGAGGGGGGCTTCTACACGTCCTCGTTCACTTGCGCTGCCATCTTCCTCATCAACGCAGGTATGTAGAGGCATATTACAGGGAAGTGATTACCATACTTTTGCTGGGTAGCCCAGGATCCCTATCCTGTGTTTGTTTTCCAGGCCTGGTTTTGATGCTGCCGTGGAGCGAGGCGACAGCTCAAAGCACAGACGCTAACTCCAACTCTAACTTTAGTCAAAGCTGCCATGACAACAACGTCAGAAACTCTGCACAGCAGTTAGACAGTTCCTATAGGAACAGCCATTGTCCAGCACCGACAGAGCAGGGGTTGGGGAAGCACCAGGGCGGTTTAAGCTGGGGGGAGAAGTCCCTGCTCCAACCTGCCTGGAGACAGCTGTCCTCCGTGGTCTCCAAGATCCGCGCAGTCGCCTCGTCGGAAATGTGGGACCTGTTCCTGGTTCGGCTTCTCATGGCCATTTCCATCATGCTTTACTACAGCAACTTCTCCCTGGCCATGGAGGAGCGCTTCTCCCTGACACCCAAGACAACGGGCTACCTGATCAGCTACAGCAGCACTCTGGGAGCCCTGGCCGGTGGCCTGGTGGGACCCGTCACCAAGCTCTACGGCAACGACATGCCCGCCCTGCTGCTGCACTCCACCGTGCTCACCTGCCTCCTCATCCTGCTGTACGCCGCCGCGCCCAGCGTCTGGGAAGTGCTGCTCAGCTCCACCTTCTTTGCCATCTCCACCTCCATCGGACGCACCTGCATCACAGACCTGGAGCTGCAGAGAGGAGGCGCGCACGCCAGCGGCACCCTGATCGGAGCCGGGCAGTCGGTGACGGCGGTGGGGCGCATCCTGGCGCCGCTCCTGTCGGGCTTAGCCCAGGAGTTCAGCCCCTGCGGGCCTCCCATTCTGGGTGTGGGACTGGCTGTCGCCGCTGTTTGCCTCCTGCTCGTCAGGATCCCCAGGTGGGATGTGAGGGCCAAGGAGAAAGAACACAAACTCTGAAACGGACACGGACCATCTTATGAGTTAAGAGTGAGAGAGTGAGGCACATTAGCAGGTGGAGTCTTCCAGCTGCATTGAAGACTGGCAATAGACTGTTCTACTGTTCAGCTAGAGCCTTTTACTTTGTGGAATTGTGCCTTCAATGTCCTGTAGATGTTATGTAATGACATCACAGTGATGAAATGCACTCGTTGGTATTCAGTATGGTAGTCAGAGTGGACGCAAACATTTTATTTTGAATGTGGACACTCTCTTTTTTCCGGAGATAATGAGGAACAAACAACGAGGGATTCTGTCATTTTGACATTTTATTTAGTTTGAATCGTCCCCTTTATAACCACTACAAACCATCATGGAGAACTACTGATAATGTGCTGCATGTACCGAGTAGTTGCTGTACATTTTTGCTGTTTCCAGCAAAGCTAGGAGTTTGCCTTCGACAGCAAATTACAGATGATGGACATATTCTTTTAAAGAATTTTCATTCAAATCAGACAACCACTACTTCCTTCTCTGGCACTTTGGATTTTAAAGTAGTATATTGAGGTTATAGTTTATTGACTCATCCAGAAATGCTGAACCTTTTGTTTAAATTTTTTTGATTTAAATGTAATAATATGAAGATGGTGTTCTGACACCCAAAAAATACCACTGACTGTAATGACAATTCTACAATGTGTGGTATTTATTATAAGTTATTTAAAAATTATCTAAATTAATAACAATAAATGTTTTCTAATTTATGACTGTGTTAATTTTGAGCCGTGTCCATGTTAGTGGAATTATTTATATTATGGAACTTTGCAGACAGGCTGCAAATTATGCACAAAAATTAATTTCCGAGACCTAAAAAAGGCTACCGAATTGTCAGTTTGGACATGGTTTCTAAATAAATTGCAAGTCTCTGGGACTCCACCAAAATACAGTCAATGCTACAGAATATATGATCAAATTTGAGATTGGAGAGAATCTTCAAAAGACTGTAGGTCCTTTAAGAATCACCTAGTGCTATTGACACAGACTAAGGCTGGGCTCGTCTAGGGCTATTCAACTGGGCTGAGTTCCCTGTCAATCAGGAAGACACTGGGGATGAAAGAGATGAAAGCCTGGCATGCTTGATATTATAACACCATGTCTTGTGTATTTAGAAACGTTTTCAAACTTTTCCAGAGGTTAATGAAAAGAAAAAATCTGTTGGAATAGCAATGAATTTGAAACCACCATTTCTTTCTTAAAAATTTAGAAATATATCCAATTTTTCCATACAATCCATACAATTATTTGTAGATACTTAAAAAACATGTTTATTCTTTTAATTTAAACAAGTGCCATAATTTCTGTCCAGAACTATATATGTGAGACTTCTGGCTACAGAAATATTAAAAAATTCAACTATCACAATATTGCAAAAAAATTTCAGTCATACAGAAATGTCTTTAAATTATATATCTAAAAAACAAAAAATGCCAAAATATAAAATTATCTAAAACATTTTAGATGCTAAAATATTATACAATCATTATTATGAATATACAGTACTTTTATTATCACCATGAGAATATTGATAAAGAAAATGGTTTGGTGTTAACCTACCATTGCATTTCTTATAGTACAGTGCATGGTTCGATTTGAAGTGCTCATGCCTTTCAGTTCGAGTCCTGGGCTTTGTCCACAATAACATGAAAACCCATACAGCAACAGCCTTCCATAGTTACACAATTGCTAGCAGGCAGTTCTAGGTATTTTTAGGTTTCCATTGGGGTCTCCGAGGCTGTGGGTTCCCTGTGTCACCGTTGTCACGCTCCCTAGCCTCAGCGGCCCACGCATTATTAGGCGACAAGGGCTGCGTCTCCTCGTCTTCTAAAATATTGTCTTCACGTCCCGGGTGGTCCGTGGCGCCGTTGCGATGGCCAGCAAAGGGGTCAAAGTGTCTGCGAGGAACAGGGAGTCGGGAATCGCTGGAGGAAGAGTTTATTCGTGAGACTCTGTTCCCCCTGCTGGCTCGTTCCCCCCTCCTCTCGTTTACAACGTCGACAGAGGGCACTTCTGTTACGGTGTCCATCCTGCGCAGAGGTATCATGGCTCTAGAGGAGGATCGGCCGGGCTGGCCAAACCTGGGGCGGCCCGACGAGTAGTTGACCTCGGACATGGTTTCCTCAGTATCTAAGAAAGACGCAATGAATCAATTGGTTTGGAGCTCCGCTCAAGTAAGAGAAGCACATTCATCTAAATGTCTAGAGTTTTCAGATAGCATCAGTCTGGTCACATGGTGAGCTGTTGACATTTTGTGAGAGCGTACCTGCATGTCTGATAGGAGGAAACTTTGAGTCCAGATTCTTTCCAGCTGGCAAGGAGAAGTATTTGTGTGACTTTGGCTGAGAAGACGCTGCCTAAAAAGAGGCAATTGGAGAAAAAGTGGGAGTGAAAAATACGGTTGAAATGATATAAAATAGGATAAAAGTGAATCAGACAGCCTGACAAATAAAACTAAACAGTTACATTTGTGTCAGGAACAACACTTTACACTTTTTAAATATTTTTTCCCCCCCACACTTTCCAAACTCTAAGTGAAGTGTGCATCCATACCGATCCATTAAAGCTGCCTGGTCGGAGACTGCGTCGGATGCTCGCATGCCGTCGTATCAGGATCTCTTTGGTGCGGCTATCATTTGGCAGGGAGTATTTACTGGTGTAAGCCATTGTCTGAACAAAGAGGATAAATACATTAGTATACCGTGGCGCAAAGATCAAATGTGGGATTTACAACATCCCTACTTACCATCCTATCGGTGAGTCAAATGAGGGAAGCAAGTCTTTCCATTTCACTGTTTATTTGTATTAAATAGCTGCTGCTTTATCAGCTTTTTGTAAAGAAGCCATCTTTGACAAACAGAGCATGTTCTATTTAAAGGGCTCAGGAGGCTTAAGTCTAGCTGACCAGTGACCATGTTTTTGTGTCTCTGTGTGTGTACTTTAAGAGTCATGGAAGATCCCAGTCCAATTGAAAAGGCAACTCACACAGAGACACCATTCATGTCCACAGTAATGCTCCCACAAAAGTCCAGCCCAAAAGGTTATCTGTACAAAACGAAGTGGGTGTTGAAAAAAAATAAAAAATAAGGCTAGCGCAGACTTGTTTACTGTCATCAATGGGTTTCACTGTTTGTTTAAATGTCACAAATGTATAGACAACCGCAACTCACGTGCAACCTCACCTGCTGACAACATAAAACGGACTGTTGCCTTTTCCAAAGCTACACTAGAGAATAGGATCCCAAACCTGCTCTAGGGCTTATAGGAGCCCAAACAAGAACACCAGCATATTTTGACAGTATTTTCAAATTAATTCCATCTGATGACACAATGTCAAAGCTAGTGATGTCGGTCAAATATTAGGATACTCTGCTTGTTAGAGGAGTGCGCATGTGTGACCCTGTAAAAGGCAAAACAATGGACTGGTGCACGACTTTAAAGACGGAAAACAGACATGTCTCCGAAACCTCTAATCTCTCCATGGCTGAAAACAAACACACAGTCTTTTGGCATTCCTGAGGACGATGTCACTCATGGAAAAGTACAACACACCTGAGGCCTTTGTGGCCATGCAAAACAGTAGGCCGAGCAAACTACGTATGTCCCGAGAAGATGAAAGGTAAAAAGATGTTTTACCCGTTGTCTGATCTTGTACATATTCTTTGACAGGATATCGTGCATGTTCTTCAGGTCAGATGAAATCATCTTCTTTGGTTTAGCAGAGCTTTTCTTCTCCTCACTAAGAAATGAACAAAAAAGAACAGGGGGGTACATTGACAAACATGTCCCTCTTGTCTGCACGAATGTCATGATGAGGGCAAGCAAAAGAGAGAGAGACATAGACAGAGAAGTAGTGAGAGATAGAGAACGATAGTAGAGAGGAGGCGATAGAAAGAAGGGGGGTAATCGAAGACTTACTACAGAGAAACTGTTGACGGAGCACCACTTATGTCTCCAGCAACATTATCCAGGATCTCCATGGCATTTTGCAGTTCCAACTTTTTATAAAGAGCCACAATACTTGACTCTGCCCGGTTGTCCTTTATCAATATCCTCCGCAGGACTAAATTATTGAACTTCATAAACCTAAAATTGATTCAAAGGTACTCTGTCAGTAAATATTGTGAGTTACAACAACAATATCCCTATATCACCAAAACATTTTAATAGTACACATATTTTTATTCAAAATTTTACTTAATGATTTTAGCAACACGCTTAGGCCTCTGGAACAGTGGTGGAATTGTACCAGTTGCCATGAGCCTGTAGAGAGTAAAAACCTGCTCAACCAGCAGACTGAGTTTACAAAGTCAGCCACCATACCGAAGGTTACAGGGGAGGTTTGGCTCAGGAAGACATGAGGAAGAACAAGCTGTCCTATAGGACACTGGGTGTGGCCAAGAGGGAACAGTCTAGTCATGTAAAGAGACTAACGTTACTGGATCTGAAGGGTAAGTGGCGAGGGGGACTAGGTTGAACCTGACACCTCATTCCAATGACACGTTAAACAATACATTCACGGCATAGGCAAAGGCAACCCCAAAACCACAACAAAACGCATACAAAGCAATCTAGAGCAGAATGAGCAACCTGATCTACAGTAAACTGGCACCACACCATCAATTACTGTAGGCTTGAGCGAATAATTTCGGTTTGGTACATAAAACGTCTATAATTCAGGACCACAAACATAGCAGCACCCTTTGTGCCTCTGCTAAAAATGGTGAGAGGTAGTAGACAAGAAGTGATAAGAAAAGTCTTACTTGTCCTTCCAGTAGAAGTGTCCCCACTGGCCACAGAGATCCTCCATACCAGCGATAGTATGCTCCATAAGCTGAATGGAGAGCAGAGACTACGGGTTAGATGTATACCCTTAAACAGATGTTTTATTGGTGGTGTAACTATGAAATAAACAACATACCCTGGTGTGAACCTCTACATTGATGGTGTCAAGGTTTCGATTAGTTCGACGAACATTTATCAACTCAATCAGAGGCCTGATACTGATGCCCTGAATTTTTGGGGGAAAACAGCAGTAACAATTCATGTTATAATCAACATTAGTGGAAGTGCATGCTTGTCACAAGAAACTCAATTGAGGTCTGGGAGCTATAAATATAATTTGGACAAAAATCTAATACCGTCTTACCTGGAGGAAGACAGTGAAAAGGATAATTGCAATGGTGGCAGTGACGAAAAGCTGCCTGCGGCCAATGGTATCCGGCAGAGTAAATACCAGAGCGAAGGAGATGGCTCCTCGCAGGCCTCCGTAGGCCAAACCAAACTGGTCTTTGAAGTTGAAAGGGATGGTGCGGAAAGGGTTTATGATCTGGGTCAACACCAACATACCTACATTCAAGATCGATAAAGAAGAATGATTAACAACAGAGAGACAGCTTCATGTTTGAAATATTTGGGCGGGGAAAATAAATGAGAAACAGACAAAATATGATGATACATCTCAACCCCCCCCCATCTTTACCCAGGCCTCTCCACACAATGGCAAACAACAAGGTGCACAGGATGTAGCCCCAGTTCCACTCGTGGTCCGTTGTGATGGTGACCACTCCCAAGAAGAAGAAGATGAGGGTCTCAGAGACCGCGCCGAGCATCTTGATCACATGGCGAATGGTAGTGCAGGAGCGCTGGGAGACGTTCTCCTCCACATAATACTTCATAGTCAGGGCACAGGTAACAATTCTGTGGATTCACAATACGAGATGAAAGCATAAAAAGTTTAAAAAAAGGACATACCTTGTGTATTTATTGTGCACACAGGCACACGTGTGTATGGACGGTCATCCACTCACGCCATGATGGAGGATATGCTGAAGAGCTCGGCCACCAGGTAGGCTAGGTAGCTGTACATGAAGATGAAGAGAGGCTCTATCTCTCGGACGTTGGAGGTGAAGCGGGTGGTGAAGGCGGCCACAAAGCCGAAGAGAATGCCAAAGCCCAGGCCTCCGAAGCCCACCACCAAGAAGCGTGCCATGCCCAGTAACACGTCCACCGGCTCCACCACGGGCATGTCAGCCACAAAGGTAAACATGTTGTACAGCACCTTAGGACAAAGACAACGAGTGGAGGTAAGAATATGGGTTCTACAGAAAGGAAATTGTTTTAACTTCTCAGAAATCTTAGCCGGTAATATCTCATAGTTACAGCAAAGAGAGAGCATTGAAGTTTGGGTCTGTTTGTTATGAAAAGATAATCAGTCTTTCCTTGACTTGGTCGACCAATAGATTAATAAAAAAATAGCAAAGGGAAATAGGACAGGTGATTAAAATAAAATCTAGGTAAATAGTTTCACCTTCTTTTTATTGTCTTAGGAAAACGATCTCAATCTGGCCATTCTTTACAGGCACAGCTTTTAAAAGGAATAAAAAATTGCGTAGTAAAAACATCAATGTCTTAGTTTGTTATTGGGCTACAGAAGTAAATAAATAGACCCAGATTGAAAATACAGTTGGACTTATAACTTATGGACTTATGGAATTATAAAATTAATGTTTTAGTGTACAATGGTGCTCAGTGGAAGAAGGTGAACTCCCCATGGAGTCCACCTAAAGTCACTGGAGTTTTAATTATGGTCAAATACACGCACACACAACGTCAGGGGTCATGTCATTCAATCTAATCACTCAGTCATCTAGATGAATTAGTAAGTCACTTGTGTTTGCCCTTCGCTATTTACAAAGTGATAAACTTTGCCAACCCCTTACTATGAATCAGCGCAATACTAGCCGACACACACACAGTAGACAGAAACAGGAGCCTTTGTCGGTTTCACTCAATTGATTTGTGGCAGGTTTGCATGGGGCCGCTTTCATATTCACAGAGCTTATGCAGTGGTACACCTGTTTTCGACCGTAATTTCATGTTCAGTCTCCAGTCAAGTCAAATGGGTTCCGATCAAAACTGATTTGTGATTGTTCCTCTTTGAAACCTACTGCTCATACAATAGGTAGTCCATGTATAGTACATAAATGCTTAAGAGTCCACACAACTGGCCGGTTCCCAGACCAACGTGGCCATTCTAAGGCTTGAAAACTGCAAGCAATCTCTTAGTTGTGACCACGCCCGCACTCACTCCAGTCTCCAGAGTAAATGTTTGTCCCCTTTTCCACCGATACTTCGTCTTCTACAAAAACTGCCACCGTGCAACCAAATATGTAGTAAGAATGACTTGACATTTGCACACCTTTATTCTATTCATATGTGTCAACACAAAATTATATCTACACATTTTTCAGAAATACCTTTTATCTACACTGTCCACTTTTTGCTGCAACAATGTAAATGTCAACGTTGTGAGACAAATAAAGGACTTCTGATTCTGAAAACTGGACTAACAATGGAAAAGTTTAGATGGCTATATCAGCCCAGGACCAAGTTCAGGAGCATCAAAGGAAACACATAATGCCAAGTGGAAATCACTCAAAACAACAACTCTGTATGTTTTCAGCATTCGCAGCAAGTATTTCTCACAAGACACCCTCCCCTTTCTGAAAACTGCACTCCGACACAGTTGAAAATAACGGAAGAAGACCAAAACTGACGTTCACAGAGCTTTGGGCATTGTTTTCATGTTTGGGCCCCACAGCGTAAACCCGTCAAACGAGTATTTTCGGGTGGATGCATTGTTATGCAAATTCTTCCAAGTAAGGACTCAACTATAATGCACACAAAGTAAGCCATTGGTAGACAAAATTAGCGATGTGTTTAAAATTTTATTTTATTTTAGGATGTATATCGATACAAAGGCTATTTATTAAGGGACGGGTTTCAATGTAAACTGATGACCAACTACAGTGGGGTCTAACTTAGATAAATGTATGAGCGAGCCATTCTCCAAACAAAGTATTCAGACAGTGCAACAAGAGGCAGTTAATTCTTCCCTTTCTGATAAGAGCTTAAAAGGTCACTGGACACCACAAATACCATTATAAAAGCAATTTCTCATCCCAAAAGGTTCTTCAGTCCTCATATTCTCTCCTCACAAAAAGCAAACACACACTTGTATATTAACACTCACCACAGTTACAGCGTCATTGAAGAGGCATTCACCGAACACGACGATGTAAAGCTGCTCATTGACGTTGATATCCTCGAACACGCTCAACACAGCCACAGGGTCGACAGCGGAGATGATTGAGGCAAACAGCAGGTTCTCCTGCAGATTGATGTCTTGCACACCGAAGGCTTCAATCTGGCACACAGCAAACAGCGACATCCCTATACCTATGCTGTTCCACAGAGTGCCTACCACAGCATACCATAGTACCTGTACATAAAAAGAACACATTTAATATTCAAGTGCACTCTTGGCCTTCATATGTTTTGTGTGCAGATATTTTGCAAAGTACTAGGAATCCGTGGCTAAAAAGACTTGTGTGGGAGAAGCTAGCTTGTGTGACCATTCAATACCGTGCCAATGTTCTCAAAGAACGGCCTTGTGGGCATGAAGTAGCCAGAGTTGAGGACGATGGGGGGCAGCATGTAGAGGAAGAAGACGTTGGAGTCGAGCACGGCCGGCGGCTCCTCATGCACAGAGTGCATGATGGCCCCTACAATCAGACCAATGCTGATCAGTAGGCAGGACTCTGGCACCCAAATGGTTATCTTGTGGTATATGTGGAAACCTTAGAAAGAGAGGGGTTCCTTGTTAAGAAAAAGTAAAGGAATAGAGACATTTAAGAGACTAATACATACATTATCACGTTTGTTTCAGTGAACTGCTTGTTTAAGACTTTTAACACGTAGTAGAAACAATGAGAGCTGAAACTGAACAGGCTTGCATCACAATGCCAACTTCGGTTCCCACTTATCTTGTTTCTCGAATAAAGGCCTGTTGTACATTTGTGTTTTTACCCACCAATTTTCGCAAATGACGCAAGCAGGACCCAAAGAGTGATTTCAAATGGCACCTGAATCCTGCCGTAGTTCATGGTAAACACTGGTAGATTTGCCTTCGTTGCATCTGGGAAAGCCTGGGGGACGTTTGCGGGCTTGACAGTGGGACGAAAAGTTACACTCCCGGTAGGCTTTGCTGGGATTTCACCGTTTACCCCAGAAGGCAGAAAAAGAAGGACTAGTCCAATGGATATTACAACCATAATCCGTTTTGTTCGCAGGTCCAAGTAAGATTTCATTGTGGAAGACCTATGCAAAGCCTAAATTAAAATAAAGTTAAACTTTTTTCAAGCAAAAAAAATGGATTGGCCTTTGACGAAACCGTTATTTTTTAATGCCACATTCTCCTTTCCGATTTCCTCGTTTCTTCCCAATCACAGAATGACATGAACATTTAGCTTTTGTGTGAACCTCCTTCTCACTGTTTCAGATGGCGATGGCACACCTTTACCTACAGCTCGTGCACGCCCATTCCGATAGGGGCCGGGCGCGGTCTGGAGTTCTGTTCTAATTGGATGTGATGGATGGGCAATTTGGAGGAAAATCAAATTAATCCTATACATCCTCTACACCGACACATTTTTGACCGGTCTGCGCATCTTTGTAGGAAAAAGTGAGAGAGTAAAACTTTTAAAACATTTAAAACGTTTAAAACATTTTAAATTGCCTCAATCGCCCCACTAGGTGGCAACAGAGCTGTAATCCAAACTATTTAAACAATAAACAAAGTATGGGCCCATTCGGCCAAATGAATACGCCTTATCTTTCAAATTAATTGTATTTTGTCATGGCTTACATTACTATGCTTTCGTTTATAATCATTGCCAATTCCTTGCACGGACCAAATATATGATTATTTCAATCACCTGGTCAGCCTGTTTGTTTAAAACCCTGGGTGCTTTTTATTTGTTTGTTATACATGCTAAATTAATCAAATTATTGTCAATAGCAAAACACATTATTTAAACCTTTTCTTTTTTGGATTTAAAAAAATAGTTCTAATGAAAAGAAAATGCTCCATTCCATTGAGAATTGTCTTAACCTATACAGACTCAAAACTGTGTCAGGAATCAAACCAAATCAGGGATTAAAAGAGTAAATAATGTTATGATGTTGACAATTTCCGGTTCGTGCGTCACCGGTAGCGTGGGGTAGGGCGAGTCTCCTTGCCACTGCAGACATCGTCGAAGGGATGATTGGGATGCGCATAGTCTTCAGAACTCTAAATCAAAAAATTGGAATGGACCATCTTATAACGCGCATTGTAAGTTCTTAAATACATTGACATGTGTTTGTATCATGACTCGTGTTGTCTGTATGATGGTATTTAGCATTTTAACAAATTGCTTAGGCATTAACAAATGGTTTGATGTCAGGTTTCACTTGGGAAGCAATGGCAATTATTTTTGATTTATTTATAATAAAAATCAGTGTAGAACATTGTACAGTATTGACAGTGGCAAAGGAATGTGGAAGCTGACTAACGCTGACGGTTAAGTGTTGGGCATCTTCTTGAAGGGGCATCAGCACACCATAATTCATGACGCAATCTTTGTTATTGTCTGAGCATCAGAGCAGTTCGTTCGACAAAGTGACTTCATCCGAAAAAACACACATCACACACATATGTATATGTTAAAGTTATCCACAGTTTGGGTGGTCAAACAAAGCAACTTATGTTTGCACAATTAACCCCTTTTTGCCTGTCAGAAGCTTTATTGCTAGAGGTCGATAATTGTGTCTTGGAGGCAGCATCATGGCAGGTCTCAAACCTTACCAAGACTAACCTCCTTCTTTTGAGTGGTGTGGTTAGCACATACACAGTTGCTTCGCATTTTATACTGTTGTTTTTTTTTCTTCTTTAAGTGCGGACTATGTATCACGGCCTAGCAGATGTGTAACAAGGGATTAAGATACATTTGTGATCTATTGTAGAAGCAAGCTCTCTGGCATCACATGCTATATGTTTGTGGTGTGCTTCTGTGCTTGTGTCTCTTAGCGTGTGTATGGAATAAGGGCTTACCGATGAGCACTTTTGACTTCAGCCCTGCAAGGTTTCCGATGGCTAAAGCGCCCATCCCTTATTTGGAAACAAAGTGCTTGAATAGACTTCTCATTGCTTTACAAAGGATCAGAAAGTCAAACTGGAGAAGAACGTCAGATTAGTTGAGTATTTAGTAAAGAGAAGCATATGTGGGGCAAAGGGCAAAGATGACAGCCCAGAAGGAATGGAGGATGAGAAAGTGATATATGATATAGGTGGGGATGGGCAGTAAGAGGGGAGAGAGGGTAGATGAGGACAAGGAAAGGTGAGTGATTTTCATTTTTGGAGGAGGGGTAGAGGGTAGAGAGACAAACCACTGCAGTGCAGCCGGCGCTGGCAGTAGATGCAGGGTATCCGGTCTGCGACGGAGAGAGACCTCCTATGTGGGTCAGACTGCACTCTCCCGCCAGTTCCCCATGGAGCCCAAGCATGCCATTCTAATACCCAGAGTGCGATTGTCCGAAGATTTTCGTACCACATACTTTTCTGACTCTCTGACTTGGGCTTCCCCATTCATCACACCTGTTTCTTCTACGACTACTACTAACTACCAGGTTAAAAAAACAAAACTAAAGATTAAAGAAACAGCTCCAACTAGCAATGCAGTCTTTAATAAAGCAGAATACAGGTGGACCCAGGGTGGCCGATATGCTGTGCCAGTGCCCAGACCCCATCAACCTAGACCCCTCCAGTGTCCACGGGGTCGGGGAGAGTGGGGGGGCATTGCAGACTTGAGGCCCCGCTGACAGATGTCACTTGGATGCGCTGATGATGTCACAGCGTGGCTCCCCACAGCTTCGTCTCAGATCCACACGAGGCTTCCCGGCGAGCAGCTCTCTCTCCTAAGCCCCAGGCACGGAGATTACAGCGTGTTAAAGCCCATTCCCACCCGACAATGACTCCCACACGGCCTGATGAGGCGCAGCGTTTCTCTCTTTTAATTGCAGGCGGTCGGGTGTCCTGCGGAAATGCTAAAATGTAGATTAAAATGAGCAATGATGATAATGCGGAAACCAGTTTTTTTAAACTAATGTCTGTGTCTCTTTGTACTGGTATCAGTAAGGCTTCAAAGGCTGTTGACACACATTTGTATCTTCATGCATGTCAACAGAATGCATGTTGGATCACTTCAGTCTCAACAGTTTGCATATGAGTTGGCACATGTGTGTTTGTGCGTATATGCTTGCATCATCACGGATGCACATGTAAAAATAGACCACCACACAGAACAGCCTTTACACATGGATGATCGTGCACATACAGACTACAGTTGGCTCTCTGACAGTGTGCGTTACACAGCAAAGAAAACACAAAAGCTATCTAACACAAAACTCTGCGCTTCAGGACCAGGTGCTCTATCTCGCCGCTGGATCCATTTAGGCGGTGAATAATGCAACACAACGGGGAGGGAAACGACAGGGATGGGAACTCCAGCTGGCCCTTTTGTGTCTAACAGTAGACGGATGTTTGCGCGCACGCGCACGTGTGGGTGTGTAAGAGGAAATGTCAAGATTGTCTAATGTGCCACAGGAAATGTAAACGTTCTTAGGGCAATTTTTGTCAGGTTAGGTTAAGTCAAGACCGATTGAAACTTGGCTGTCGCTTCCGGGCAACATTTTAGATGGTGTACCTTTTTATTGTCAAGTCGTTTCTTCCGCTCGTTTATAAACAACGCATCTTATTTCTACTGACTCTAGATTGTCTCAACTCCGTTACACGTGTCCTAGTTCCCTTATTTGTGAGGCTAGACTGGGGCATCAACTTGCCTCAGCAAGAATAGCAGCTCACGTAGTGACACGAGTGATGATGGTTTGGGTTTGTATTCATCATACTCAGCACTCTGTCCTTGCACAGAATCTTCAGACACTTTTAATTTTCCTGGCCACGTCCCTTTCACCCTTGTTGGTTGAAGTCAAAGTAATTGGACAGCAATTTGCACATAGCTATGACTGATTTAGCTGGAGATGCTGGACAGGGTTAGAGTTGGAAATAGTAACATGATTTTCGAGTGGGAAAGAGATTATAAAATTGAAATGGAAAACTGCCTCTCGAATTGATAAATCATCTGCAAGGACAGAGAATTAAGGACAGAGGAAAGTAGGAAAAGAAAAACTTTCCAAAGAAAACAAATAAAGTTTAGGGCCTTGTCTGATCGTGTTAATGTCACAAAGGAGACGCAGGGACAAAGAAAGAGAGAAGAGAGAAACAAAAAGGTGGGGTTGAGGTTGAGTGGGTTAGGGGGAGGAGGCAGAGGAGGACATGCCTAGTTTTCAAGAAGTAGATATACAGCAGCGTCTCTAGTTGGCTGTTTTGTGGACATCAGTTTCCTGTTTCTTTACTCTGGTGCCTGACATTTTGGGGCAATTTGTAATCTTTCAGTTTAAACCGCAAACAGCATGGCCATCTGCCTATTAAGAATGTAACCAAGACTAAATAGCCTCAGCAGCATCCTACGTGCATGATGAGGTCCAACCCTGCATCTGCTTGCCCCTTAGCTGTGTGTATTATGCATGTCTTCTGAAGCAGTCATGTTCTGAGTGTTGGACTGTGTGACGCAGGGAGTATGACTCATGGTCAGGAAGGAAGAAAGGGTGAGATAAATTTGAATCGAATAAGGTTTTCTGTTTCATGTGTTTCGGAATGACATCTCTGGTATAGGTGTGTGATAGCACAGAACCCGACTTAAAGCTGTCATTTGCAGAGTAGTCAATATTTGCATGTTTACATTGTGAGATGTGTAAAGATTGGCAGACGAGAAATATGCTTATGTTTCCTCAAGACAGAAACGCAATATAGATTTTATGGAACATTGGCCTGGCCTAGTTCAATTAGTCATTTTACTAGTTTGTTGTTATAAATGAATTAAAGTCCTGGCTGCGAAACACACACACACACACACATTCCCATCTCCTCTTTTTTGCATGTAGTGTGTTGGACAGGTGTCCTCCAGTGGGTACTCCGTCCACTTTTGCATTTGCGTGCGTTCGTGCACGCGCAGACAAGTGTGGTATCCCTATACTCATTAACAACTATGTCAGGCACCATTGCTTCCACAAGCAATGAAGAGACGGTCTATATTAAAAGGTTGTTTGTTTTCCCACACCCTACGGCTGCGCAAAAACTCATACGTTTTCACTGAACAATGCCTTTCATCATTGTATATTAACGAGCACTTATACCTAAGGACAATGGAAAAAGAAGTATTTTGTAACACTAGTATATTTTAGATCAGACGATCTGGTGTTTGCGCCACTCATTATTACACAAGCTTGTATTTTCTTTCCTGAAAGCAAAATAACATTTCGTTTACATTAACCAACACAATATAGTTGGATTTAAATGTTATGCTCCTTTTGGGATTGGTGTGCTGTGCGTTATCTTATAAGTTAGCCATCATTGTTGCTAGACATGAATGTTTCTGTCAACTCTACGATCATTTTGTTTCCATGGTTGTAGGATCCGATTTCTGTGCTTCTATATCTTCTCTTTCCATGCAGCTTTGTCACTATCCAAGCAGCAAGTCCTGGGAATAACACAGTAAAGACCACCAGAAGGGCCCACAGAATACAACGTGTGTGTGAGTTGGGAGAGTGTGTCTCCCCTAGTCCCCCCTCTCACACCAGACCATTAGTCCCTGAGCTCTGGTCCCCTGAACCCTGACATCCCGTCATCATGTCTGGGAAGGAGCGCAGTCCGCGTCATCGGCCTTGGTCGGTCTACCGAGCCAACACCTTTGATCTTTCCGCAGAGATGATGGGGCTGGCTCTCACAGGTAACTGCTGCCATGGTAACCAGGTTGTCAAGCCATACATGGGGAGAAGGAGGAGGAGGAGGAGGGGGGGGGCGTGTCTCATTAAATGCCTCTCTTACTCTTTTCTTCTATTGTAATGTAGGCAACAGTCAGGACCCAGATGAGCCAGTGTTAGAATTTAGCCTGGGTGAGTAGGTCTGCAATTTTTTATACATACTCATAGCACTGAACTGAAGTGTCCCAAATAGCTTGCTAGTAGAGAATGACACTCGCACTTGCTGGCTACTGTTGTGTGACTACAACCTCTCTCGCTGTCTCTCTCACTCTCGCTTGTCCCAACGTTTCACAAACTCTGTGCATCATGTGTGTACTCAGCCTGCAGTGAGCTGACCACCCCCGCCTTGGAACGTAAGCCCACCAGTTTTGTGGCAGTCAGCTGCACCACTCCACCTCAGGCCTTTTGGACCAAACATGCCCAGACAGAAATAATTGAGGTATCCACCACAATACTACTCAGCTTCCTGGGGTACACCTCCACCCTCCAACCCCCCATTAAATGAAGTGCATACAAATGATTCTGAACACAAAATAAGGACGTTGTCTTTTTGCAGGGCACCAGTAATCCTATATACCTGAGCAGCATAGCATTTTTCCAGGATTCCCTGATCACTCAGCAGACACAGGTCAAATTGTCTGTTTATGACGTGAAGGATCGCTCACAGGGCACAGTAAGTTTAGACAAAAATCAATAAATTTAGAGGATAAACGTAATAGAACTATGTCCTCATATAACTTTTAATGCAGACCTTTTTATTGTTTTTCTAAAAATAGTTTGTGTGTGTGTGTGTGTGTGTGTGTGTGTGTGGTGTGTGTGTGTGTGTGTGTGTGTGTGTGTGTGTGTGTGAGCCAGATGTATATGCTAGGTTCCGCCATGTTCCCAGTGAAAGAGCTCCTTCAAGACAAGCACCATAGGCTCCACCTCACACTGAGGTACCCAAATAACCTTTCAACTCCAGAAGTCTCTCATCCCATATGCTTTTAGGGGTGTTAACTGTAAACATGGTCTGTTGGTTGTGTATGACAGGTCAGCGGAGAACGAGCGTATCGGCAACATCACGATTATCGCCTGGCAGATTGAGGAGAAGAGAGATCAGAGAACTCCCGTTGCTAGGTTACAACGTGGTGACACCATTAATGGGCGGGTGAGATGCTAAGTTAAAATGTGTTTGTCACGCTGAAGAAAAACCTCATGGTTGAGAGATCTGTTTTTTCTCACTCTAGTGTAGTGTCTTTTTGGTATCGAGGCTTATTAATACTGACTATGCGTCAGTACCCAGGAATAGACAAGAGTATTGATTATAATTAGGACTTGTCTATTCCTGGGTAGCCATGCTTGATTAGAAGTATGAATAAGCTTGGATACCAAAAGGAGACGAGCCTGATTAAAGTGTTTATTTCCCCGCTGTAGTTCCTTCCAGGTTGCCTGATCTTGGGTTGGCTGTATTTTACTGTGTCTCAGATGGTGCTACCAGTGGACGAGAGCCTTACTGAGTCAATGGGCATCAAGTCCAAGTCTGCCTCCCTGTGCAAAGACACACTGCTAAAAGCGGGTCAGACAATGGTTTAGCCAGTGTGTCTTTATAGAGTTGCTTTCTATCTTGAAAACACAGTACTGTGTTAATGAGTATTGGTATGACTAGCCCTCCGGAAAAGCATTGGTCTTACTTTTCTATGTATTGTTGGTTGTTTTGTGTCAGTGTTTGGGGGCACCATGTCGCGGATGTATCGTTTCCCTACCACGGACGGGAACCATCTACGGGTCCTGGAGCAGATGGCAGAGAGTGTGCTCTCTCTACACATCCCCCGGCAGTTTGTCAAACTACTGCTGGAGGAGGATGCCGTCAGGTGTGTGTGTGTGTGTGTGTGTGTGTGTGTGTGTGTGTGTGTGTGTGTGTGTGTGTGTGTGTGTGTGTGTGTGTGTGTGTGTGTGTGTGTGTGT
>JAVQJS010155554.1:0-22147 GCA_036024795.1 Galaxias rostratus
ATATATATATATATATATATACATACATACATATATATATGTATATATATACAACTGAATTATTCATAATGATTAGAGAGACGTGTGCGCAGTGCATTAAATACCCATTCAATTCAAAAGTATTCATACATTTTTAAACAATTTACCTTTCTTTGACAAATATACCAAAAATTCCATAAGAGAAATCACTGACCTACACAACTAGCCAAGGTAAGAAAGGGGTCAAAAAGGTTTTACATGTTTAGGGGTTTGGCTTGTGCCAATTACTACCTAAGTTAAAAGCAATTAGTGTGAAAAGTCTGAAGCACATTGCTGATAGCCTTTAGTGACAAAGTTTGAAAAAAAAAGCTCAGGCTCATGGTCCAGAAGGTTTAGCTTATCTCAAATATTGTGTATTTCCCTTGTGGCTCACTGAGTGTGCCTTGTTCAAATTAAGGCCGAACAATCATAAACCTGTCATCTGATTCTGAGCAATATTCATAGATCGTTGATGATAACAATGCATAAAATTGTTCCTGTGATTCCATATCAGGGAGGATTGGATGAAGAAAAACAAACAGTGGAACAACAGTTGTCACTAGTTTGTTATTTGGGATCATTCAGATATCACAAAAAAAATTATTATAGGTGATAATTCCCAAATTTACCATATCCACACAGGTTAAAGATTTGTACTCTTTGATAGCATTCAACATATGGGTGTACAAATGGTATAGTGTTCTTCTTCTGAATGACAGACATGTACTCCTCCACCATGTGCTATGGTGGTATGTTATGAATGGCTGTGTGAATTTTTACCAACATCTTCCAAGCATATATACATAATGTCACCTTATTTGTCACCCAGCATGAGTGTCATTTTTTTTCTTCTTCCTACGCTACTGTGGCAGCATAGTACAAATGCATATCCACGTGCATTAGGCAAAACATGTCAAAGCATCGGAATCCAGAGTGACGTGATTCAAATCCACTACTTCAAATGGCAAAGATCCACACTGAGAAAACAGTCTTGAGCCAGGGGGAGGTTGCACACCAAATTATTACAAATGCTTGAACTAAGGATGCATACAATCTCAATTCCTTTCTCAGAGGCCAAGGAATGCAACATCTATCCGGGATAAAAGCACTTACAATTCGTAGAATCCAATATTCCCATTCATTCTGTGATTAATTCAAGAAACACCCAGGGTGCATTTTAACAAAGTCCCCCATTCAAGCTCCCCTCTGTGGAGGAGCAGCACTTTAAAACAATTATTGCAGAATTTAATTAAAAAACATAACATCACAGCAATAGGTGGTAGTTATGCTGAAATCATACTGTGTTCAAATAACAGATGCACCTGTGCTTATTTTTAGTGCAATCTTCTGCTTTTTGGTCTCTCTGTCTCTCTCTACATGTGTTACTGGCTCTCTCCATCTCTTTTCTACCTGTCCCCTTATATTTCTTTGTCCCATCCATCTCTGTTTGTCTGTCTGTCTGTGTCTCTCAGGAGGTGTGTGTTGGTATTCAAAGCCACGCTCCAGCCGTCATATCAATAATTTACACATTGACTACTTTTGAATGCCTAAACCTATGTGCTCAGTGGAGCCTCAGTTTGAGGAATGTATAGAAAGGACTTACATTAATCTGTTTTCCTGTGAGGTGTACATGTCTTGATGATTATGGATAAGAGCTACATAAAAAAATCCATGACTTTTCTTGCTGACTGAACATAGGACGTTTAATAAATATAGCTGATTCATGACTACAGTCACAAATGGAGCAATCCAAGGGTTTCACATATGTTATTTGTATGCTATTTTGTAGTTTAATGAAAAAAGTACTACTAGTTTCTGCATGTCTCTAGAGCAGTGGTTCTTAACCCTTTTGGAGGTATTGAACCCTGCAAGTTTCATAAGCGCTTTCACCGAACCCTTTGGACACTTCACCGAACCCTTCATACAGAAAAGACTCACACACAGTATGTGTATTTTGACCTCCACCGAACCCCTGAGACTGACTCACCGAACCCCTGGGGTTCGATCGAACCCAGGTTAAGAACCACTGCTCTAGAGTAACATCTAGCTGGAAAGAACTGCATCTAGTGTTTATGTTCCAAAAGTATGAAATGACTTTCACTTAAAATAGATTTTATTTTATTTATTCTAATTGGGAACATTTTAAAAAAATCGTTGAAAAATACTTACTCATAATGTGTTGAATTTATAGGATGTTTTTATTATTCATTATGTTTCTGTAATTTTTTTTGGTATAGCCTAAATGTCAATGTTTATGTAAAAATGACTGCGATTGTGCTTTGCAAACTGGGCACCATTGAAAATGAGACCTTGGTTCCAATGGGTTTAATAATAATAATAATATTTTTTATTTAATAGTATAAAACGTTAATCAGCCATTTGTAGAAAAGGTTTGCAGAATATATTGCATCAGCTCCAAATGCTATTTCGTTTTCGGCCTTTAAATCACCATTTTCATCAATAGGCGTCCGTCCAAATTGGTATTCTCGCGAAAAGCGTGAATTATTCTGTTTCAGAGTTATGGAACCTTTCTCCAATAAAGATGAGATCTATAAACTTGAAAATACTTTAAAGTGAACAACCATAAAGTACACTAACCCACGGCCTTGGAATTGATAAGTCATTTACAAAGATAATTCAACGCTCTTGCCCGAAGAAGACATGTCTTCTGACCAAACACATCATACTACCTCAAGGGCGCACGCACGAGGACAGAAAGCCAATCCAAAGCTAAAAGGTAAAGAATGTCTCCCTCCAGTGGCTGAAGAGGCATTCACATGCAAAAAAAGGGAGTTTTGTGATTTAAAATAACGTAGTATTGTAAAAAGATATATCAAGACATAGTGATGGATTATATTTATGCAGACAAATAAAGCAGTGGGATTTTGCCTGTCAATTCTGAATTCAAAATGATTTTCCATATAAACAAACGTGAAATGTACAAGGCATTATTATGTTTAAAACAATTAAAATGTATGTTTAATTTCTTAAATCCACCAACCCAAAGTAATTCAAACATTGTATATTTCATAAGGCTTCTGTAAATGTATTATTTTATCAATGGTAAATCCATGGTAAATTAGAATAAGTAACAGCATGTCCTTTTCTTTAGACATTCTCACAAACCATTAATAAATAGTTTTGCTGTTTTTCTTGTAGGCCTGTACAACCACAAGCTATGGTGACTGAGCATAATTTAAAACAGCAATCAGGGTATTTGAAGAGCAACGTGGGAGCATTTTCCTGACCTATACAAGCCCAGAGGTTCGGCAGCTTGAGTTCAAGTAGAGGACAACGTTAACTCTGCACCATTTTAACCCACTCTCCCTTCCTGCACCATCATTATCTTAGTGATCATTCCTTACGGAGAGGTGGTACAAATTAATATACATGTATCTTCCATGGTTTGAATCATAAGTGGGTCCCTTGAATTAATCATGGTGCTGAGGATGGGTTCTACATCTTTGTTCTCCTTGTTATTACCAATGGCAGGCTGAACCATGGACACCTTTTACATATTTTTAGCTGTGAAAACAGAGAAAGAATAATCTCAGCGTCAGTCAAACTATTTTCTGTGGCGGATATATAATTGATTAAAATTAACGTGAAACACGCTCTTTGTGGGGTTGTGCAACTATAGACCTTTTTAGGCCAATGTCATAGAAATAGGTTGTGTAACCAAATATAAAATTACACAATGATTTATACATGGATTAAACATTTAGACAAAATAACGTGTGGTTTATTTTACAACTAATCCAGTCGGTTCGAATGATACGTTATCAAATGGCACTCAGTCTGCAGTCAACAATCCAGATGACAAGTTTTGATAAGCAACCTTATTTTTTATTATTCCTTCAAACATAATGAGAGAGGAAACAAGAAAACAAAGATGCAACTATAAGGCTAAACAAGCACATCATTAAATGGCTTTGACAGTATGAGACACCACTAAAAATAGACAGCCGGTACATCAGGGAGTTTGTTTTTAAGTGGATTAGAACTCGTGTGCAGATTCGCAAACCATTTCTCCTCAAATACACCCATTGTGGATGTTCCTTCCAGCGGAGTATTCAGCTGAGTAAATATTTACTTTCTTACCCAGGGCCTTAGAAAGCTTGAGTTATCACGGTGCCTTTGATATGAAGCATTAATTAGACAACATGGGAGTTTGACCACCCAAAGGCATCAAGGCGACATAATTAATGTGTTTTTAGTCATTGCATACATTCAAACAGCTTGACAAAGTAAAATAAGAGGAACAACAATCTGAGATGATCTTGAATAGCAATGAAACCAAGGGAGGGATGGATTATGGACAAGACGACCGTGTCCTACAGCTGAAAACGCATGACAGCATGCTGGCATTTGTTCATATTTTTAATTAACATTGTGAATGTGTTGGCCTAAAATGCGTTTGTCACCTGGACTGAGATCTTCCCAGATTGGAAAGCTTCCAAGCTGTTCAAAGAATGACTTGTCCTCGAGAAACTTTGGAGAGCATTTGTATCACCCCACTTTGAGAGGAGGAAGTATATGCCAAAAAACCCGGCCGTTGTAGCTGTGTTGATGAGTATCCAGGAGGGGATGCACCTAAACCCACCAGTGCACAAGGTAAGTGTGTGTACGTCAGGGGACTAGGATGTGCAAAAACACAAGCTTTTATAATGTTCACACTATAAAAATAATCATCTTCATCTTCCTAGGCTGCTGCTAGGGTCAAAAACTGAAGAGGTGCTTAGTCTGCAAGCCTCAATAAGACTAGCATGCAAAGATTAAGTTGCACAAAGCATGTTGTGGCATCCTGCTTCACACACAATTTTCCTTCTTTCATACTTCAAAGTGTTTTATTTGTCAAGTGCACAGTATAACACAAGGTAATTCTGAGCAAAGAAATTCGTATGACATGGCAGGCAGCAACTACGTAATATGTACTCTACTTTTGCATGTTTGGACATGTAGTAGAAAAGTTAGTTTTTCATACAGCTGAACATATCAGGAACGTCAAAGTACTTTACACAAATCGGTCACCACTGATTAACACAGAACAAACAACAAATTGATCTCAGCTAACAAGCGCAACACTCAGCCGTGAGAGATGTTACTGCAGCCAATTTGCCCACTCAACATTTTGTAACACAGCGACAGACTACAGTTGAGTTGACAGTAACTGGTAGGAGTATGTAGCATGTTTTTTGAAGGTGGGAGGAAACCCACAAAAACAGGGAGAACATGCAAACTGCACACAGAAAGAACCAGGCTGAGGTGAGTTTTGAACCAAGGCAACATGCAATCCACTGAGCCACTGTGCTATGTATGTTCCAATATATGTTGTTTGTTTTGATCTGGTGTTGGTTCATACAGTTCACAACCCATGTTAAAGTGACCGTTTTAACCTTTTTAATTTGTTTCACAAAGACTAAAGATGATGATTCAGCACCGACCACAAGCTGTTCGATTTACAAAATAGGGGTTATACAATTTTAATTATTTATGGATATTTTTTATTTAATATTAAAAGCAGTCTTTTTTAAAAAAAAATACGTAAAAAGCACGAACTAGCTAAAAGGAACAGAGAATAAACACATGCGATAGTTCTATTTTTTTGTGTAAAGTTACATTTTTTCTTAGATATTCAGCACTATAATAAGTGTCATGGTGAAATACATTACACTCACTTTGTTTTTTCAAAAACATTCTTAATCAGTGTAGACATAAGTGTTGCTTATTTTTAGTCGAGTTTATTTGTCCATGCCATAAACACTTTGCTAATCTACGCAAAATACGTCACAGGTTGTGTCCCCATATCATCCAATGAGGTCTCGGTGGGCAGTCCCACATCTGGCAGTACCGAATACCGAAGGCAGAATCATGGCACAGAATAGACTGAAGAAAATGTCTTTAACATTAAACTTTTATTCTAGACAAACAGTTTAAACATTCCAAATCTTTTTTGATACTGCGGGTGCATCGTTAAGTTAAATAGAACAAAACTGGTAAGTAAACTGAAATCGCCTTATTTGCTTTCTTAGCGCAGACAGATACCAGAGGTAAACAGTCTGCTTGGTTAATGATCACGTCTGGTTCTGAGATCTTGTGTTCCTTTTTTTAAAACTATTTGATAGAATTTCCTATAAGTACATTCCTAATATAATCGTTCTAACATGCCATTATTTTGCCTTGCAATTTTATTGTTTAATTTAGACAATGCATGCATGCGCAATTCTGGCCTGTTGTAGGCCCTTTTTCAGAGAAAACCTCTTGGATTTGATTAAGTAATTATATTTCCACATATAATTTGTTTCCATTTCCAAGTAGAAATAAACATGACGTAGGGCGGAAGGGTCTATCGTAGTTCATGACAATCACTGAATAATATTATGTTATTGAACTGTTGACTAAGCTTAGGTCATTGGTTGATCCGTCTTTAAATAAGATATCTGTAGCGCTGGGGCACCAACCCACTATAGTTAAACATATATGAACTGCACTACAAGCTTCCAAGTTTGCCGAAAGTCCCTGTGACTTTTCAAAACCAGGACGCCGTAGAGGCAAATTGTAGAGTTTCTTAGGTAATTCAAAGGATCCTTTCCTAGCTCATCTCTATCTAGGTTCAACAGCAGAATTCTACGTGAACATTTCTCATTGGCTGATTTATATTCTCACACCATGCACCATGACTCGTATCTCAAGTGTACCAGTCCTTCACTCTGTGGGCACTCATTCGTGGCCTTTTCTTCAGTTGGAATGCGACAAGGAGCTGAAAGTGGCTGCCTTTTTATGGCCAGGCCTTGCTCAGCTGTGGAGAACCAGGTGCTTTTGGATTTAGCTAGCTTGCTCGCTTCACTTCACTGGGTCTCTGGCTCTGATATGCAGCTGGGAACGGTTTAGAGCAACTGTTTCGTTACTGACTTTGTCTACCTGGTGCAGTACTGAATAAGTTTTTTTCTTTAGAAGTAGATTGTTATTTTTTTAGGTGGACATGTTTGTTATATAATTGACCTGCATAGGCATTAAAAGAATGTGTGGAATCTTTATCATCCTTTTCTTTCAATTCAAAAAATATATATTTCCATTGTGGCTGTAAAGCTATGCTAAAGGCTTACAGGCTAGCAGTAACCAGACAGTACCAGCAAGGGGCATTATGAAGCTTGGATAGCATTTTTTTGTAGTACCTGTTACAGTGAATACATTCATAAATAGATAAAGATAGATCAATAGACACACCTTTAATCACCCTTCCCCTTACAAAGTCATACCAAAATGTGACCTTTTTTCTTGCCATTTGACTATAGGTTGTTTGGAATATTCTTGAAGACCGTTGTTTTTGATAAATCTACTCTCTTGAAAGTAAATTCAAATGTTACTAAAAATTAAAGTAGCACGAACACATGCTAGTGTTGCTCCAACCTTGATGTTGACAATGCAGCAAGCCATGTGTCAGGTCTGGGCCTTTGTGTGAAAAAAATGGATAATAAAACATTTATTGGAATCTGAGCTGTCAAGTGCTGCGAAAATGACGGTCAAATTACACACCTATCACTATGAGATTACCAGTTGAAAGATTAAATGGTTACCATCTTCCCACAAGCAAAAAATGTTTTTGGCCTGGAATAGCGAAGTGTCAGTAATAAGAACTTGACTAATTCTACATTTTTAAAATGGTTGCTCCTGAGAAGTCATATGCCATATACAGCTCATGAGTTTAGCCTATAACCAGGCCAGTCATTGCTGTTGCTATTACTGTATCTATTACTGTGGCAACAGTGAACACTTGATGAGTCTTGTTTACATCTACTAGGAGTTACTTACAACCCTTTGAGTGGGCGAGTTGTAGTCGCATGACATATGAGTCTGACACACTGGTCCCCCTGTATTTCTCCCCCAGACCTTGCACACCAGCTGAACACACTTCAGCTCTTACTTTCCCGCCCTTTCCAACTGTGTATTTGGTCACTCTGTTTCATCTCTTCTCTCCATATCTCCTTCCCCTTTTTTCTTATCTTCCTCTCTCTTCCTCCCTGTCGGTCTGACTCGCTTCCTGTGAAAATATTACTTTCTGCTTGCTATTTTAAGTGCCAGTTTGGGAAACAACCTTGCCATACATTGCTCAATATCCTTGTAAGTATTTTGGGTGTATTACCTGCTCTGTTTTTGAGCTGAGGAAAATCCCCAATCTTAGTTAATGGAATCACAGCCTGTAGGCTAGTGTCCCAAAAATATTTATGATTCTCATTGAGATTGTATCATTTCAGATTATTTGTTCAACAATACTATACACAATATAGCGTAACTAAAGCGCAAAAACATGGAACAGGTCTGTGTGACTGACTCATCCTGTATTGAAGTACTGTTGGGGCACAGCTTGTCCTTGAGTAAGTGTGTGTGTCCATCAATGTACCCATGTCTGTCCACAGTCACATAGCTGAACCTTAGTGTTGAATGTGTATAAGGATCGTGGGCTTTGTTATTTATGCAACGAAAGGCCAGAGGGATGGATGGATGGTAACCTTTTATGAATGTAGGCTATGTGCAGAAGAAATACCTTTTGTATTTTTAGTTGGAATGACTATCCTCAAATCTCACCAGGAACCTTGGATAGATACTGTAGCCTTCAGTAGCTTTGCCTACTAAGTGACCCTAACTTCAGTTCACATGTTTAGCGCAATATTGGTGAGTCTATCCAGGTTTAAAAAGCCTTGGCAAGCGGTAGGTCTAACAATAGACCTCAAATGTATTGCAAGAAGAAGGAAAATCCAACTAAAATGCGTGAAGGCATTAGACAGCTTCTCTATAGGCCTACAATGCAGCATTCCTCTGTAGAATGTTGCTCTGTCCCTCGTTCTTCCATAGGAGTCAAGCAAGTTGTTACTCTCATTTATTTAACTAGCTTACTGGCAGCTTTATGATTGGGTCTGTTTTCAAAGCGAGGACCAAAAGGAGGAGAAGGCCAGGGTGAAGCATGAGAACAGGGACTGAGATACAAAGACATAGTCCCCCACAGTGTTAGGTGTAGCCATGTTCCCCCCTCGTTCCCTCCCACCTCGTCTGGTAATGGACACTCTTGGTGTATTTATAGACCCAGAGCACAGGCAAGACTCTTTCTAAAACACGAGACAAGGGGCCAGTCATATCTAGCGACGCGTAGCCGTGGCACTTTCTAGAAAGAAGACTGGATATTTTTACGTGGACAAACAAGTAACAACTTTGTTGTTGAAACCTTTTTAGGCTCTTTAGGTAGGTTGGATACTTTTGAACACTTTGAGTTTTCTGTTCAAGTCAAAGGTTTGTGTTTTAAATAGCTAGAATGCTGGTAGTGATTTGCCTGGCTTTGATGAATTTCTCTAGTTTGGTCCTTCCCAACACGATTGTTAATTGAGCTATTGTTAGGTTTACTTAGACAGGCCTTTTGTTTGATAAATGTATGTGACATAAATTTACTGTTATTGTTACTGTTTTAAAGGTAAATCTTTTATGCCATGAGTTACTCTGTCTAATTCCTAGTTATTTAACACTTTTAACCCCCGGAAATCCTTTTCAAGCTACTCTACCATATATAAACAATACTCTCTACAGGTTCATTTTGTCGTTCCCTAATGATCTCCACATTAAATAAATATTCGTCCATGTCCTTTCATTCATCAGATTCACTAATAATCATCTGAACACCAACAACTGGCTGAACGGCCCCCCTGGATGGAGGACGCCATGGAGAAGCCATCTTTACAGACGCAGCCGTCCACGCTGCCCTTCTTCGACACAGCCCACGCCTTCAACCTGCTGCGTGGCATCCATGAGCTCCGCGCCGAGCGCAAGTTCTTTGACGTGACGCTGTGTGCCGAGGGCCGCGAGTTCCACTGCCACCGCACCGTGTTGGCCGCCGCCAGCACCTACTTCCGGGCCATGTTTGCCGGGACGCTACGCGAGAGCGCCATGGACCGCGTGGTGCTCCACGAGGTGTCCCCAGAACTCTTGGGCCTGCTGGTGGACTTCTGCTACACGGGCCGGGTCACCGTCACCCAGGACAATGTGGACCTCCTTCTGAAGACGGCCGACCTCTTCCAGTTCCCTTCCGTCAAGGAGGCCTGCTGTGCCTTCCTGGAGCAGCGGCTAGACGTCTCCAACTGCCTGGAGATCCAGGACTTTGCCGAGGCCTATGCCTGCCGCGACCTGGCTGCCAGCGCCCGCCAGTTTGTCCTGAAGAACATCGTGGCACTGGCCAAAGGGATGGACTTTGAGCGGCTGCCGTGGAAACGGCTGCTAGAGTTTGTGTCTGACGACGCGCTGTGCGTGGACAAAGAGGAGACGGCCTATCAGATTGCGGTGCGTTGGGTGAAGGCGGACCTCCAGCGACGCCTGCACTACTGGCCCGAGCTACTGCAGCAGGTGAGGCTGCCCTTTGTGCGTCGTTTCTACCTGCTGGCCCACGTGGAGAGCGACCCGCTGGTGTACCTGTCGCCCACTTGCCTGCGCATGGTCAGCGAGGCGCGCAGCTTCCAGTCATGCGAGTACGACCGCCACGACCGGCCGTGCCAGCGCATGCGGCCGCGGCCCTCCACGGGCCTGGCGGAGATCCTGGTGGTGGTGGGTGGCTGCGACCAGGACTGCGACGAGCTGGTCACCGTTGACTGCTACAACCCGCAGACGGGGCAGTGGCGCTACCTGGCCGAGTTCCCCGACCACCTCGGAGGTGGCTACAGTATTGCCGCCCTGGGAAACGACATGTATGTCACAGGTAGGTTAACCAAGCCCACTCCCTCTTTCCCTTCCGTCACCTTTGAACTTTACCATTTAGTTGTCGATTAAGGCCAAATCATCCTATCCCTTCTTTTCCTCTTTCTAGTATGTGTTATAGGAGCATAAAACTGCACTCGATGAGTTTTGAAGAAAACAACTGTGAATTTTAATAGGTTTACCTTTTACGGTAGCAGCTGTATCTGTTACATAAATCGGTTTGCAATTAGGTTCACAATAACCGGAAATCTTTTCAGTCCTGAATTGCAGTCAGGCAGTGTCCTTATAAATAAACCGCACACACAGCAGGCTTTGCTGGCTATGTGTGTGTGTGTATGTGTGTGTATGTGCTTGCACTAGCGAGATGAGGCGGTACATGGTGTCCTGCCAAACCTACAGCGGTGAGGTTGTTAACCGAAGAGGCCACCATCGTTATCATCATCATCCTCGGTGGGCTTAGTTTAGCAGGAGCTGCCGAGAAAATAAACTGACTGCATTGACGAAGCATCCCAGGGCCTTAGCACGCAGACTGTAGTTCTGACGGGCTGGTGATGACGGTCATTAATCATTAGTTGGACTGCTAGACTCTCATACCGTCCTCGGCCAAGCTGCTGAGCCACAAAAACAATGACACATGAATAGGATTGTGTTATGAAAGGTATATTTCTGAAAGGAAAGGAAGCAATCTCCTTGGAGTAATGGAATGTTTTCATAACAGTATCCTAAGTATCCTAATTCCTGAATAGGAATACTGTGCTCAGAACCTATGCAGACACTAAGGTTTATTGACGGTAAAATTGTATGGCACAACTAAGTATGAACAACTAGTTGTTATTCTACAGGACACACACAGTTTTAGTGGATATATCATACATAGCGTTATGTGTATGACCTTGTTTGAGGTCCAGAGAAAAACCAGGATGCAAAGAGACAATGTGGCAGGCGTCCTGTTCGGAGATTAAGAATCTCCGTTGACTGTGAGATTTGGTCTAGAACTAGGCTTGTTCAAGAACTTCCCTGTAGGGGAAATCAGGGCCATTATGTCAGATGATAAGTTGCATTACAAGTCTATTTATTCTTTATAAGAGACTAACATTTCACCATAACATCCACCTTTTTCATAAAACCCTCTCCCCTCTCTTTAGGCGGGTCGGATGGCTCCCGCCTCTACGATGGCGTGTGGCGCTACAACTCGAGCGTCAACGAGTGGACCGAGGTGTCCCCCATGCTGAAGCCCCGCGAGTATCACAGCTCCTGCGTCCTCAAGGGCCAGCTGTACGTGGTGGCGACGGAGAGTACGGAGCGCTACGACCACACCCTGGACTGCTGGGAGGAGCTTCCGCCCATGTTGCACGCCATGGACAACTGCTCCACCACCACCTGCCGCGGCCGGCTCTACGCCATCGGCTCCATGACGGGCGAGGACACCATGGCCATCCAGTGCTACGACGTGGAGAGCAACCGCTGGAGCCTGCTGAACTGTGGCCAGCTCCCGCCCTGGTCCTTTGCCCCCAAGACGGTCACTCTCAACGGCCTCATCTACTTTGTCAGGTGAGGAGAGTCAGAGGCTTGAATTCTGTTGACCATGCCAATGGAACATTTTAGGGCTGATATAGCTGGTTCATGTAGATAGGTTTTTAATTTTGTCTTTTAAACAGGAATAACCTTGCTATTTAAAGTAAACTCTGGAGTGGGTAACTCAATTTTTATTATTGCCTAACACTTTACAGATAGATATAAACAATCTGATCTTCGGGCTGAATTGAAACAAACACGCCCAGTTGTCTCTGTTGTTTTGCTAACCTTGACCTGACTGGTGTCAAAGTTATAGCATGTTTTTATGGTGTCACCAAACAGTGCCCACCTGCCCCTGTCAACAATAGTTCTCAAAATAGGCTGAGATTGTTCAAATTGCAAAACAAACGTGTGGCGTGTGTGTGTTCTGTTTGATGGCAGGGATGATTCAGCCGAGGTTGACGTGTTCAACCCTCAGAAGAACGAATGGGACAAGATCAGTCCCATGACCCAGGTACGTCGTATGCCTGTGAGTGGGCCAGCGTTTTCTAGCACTTTAGACTAGCAGTTCTTAACCTGGTTTCGACCGAACCCCAGGTGTTTGGTGAGTCAGTCTCAGGGCTTGGTCGGAGGTCAAGACACCCACACTGTGTCCGTTCCGTATGACGGGTTCAGTGAATGCACCTTTGAAACTTGAGGGGTTCAGTACCTCCAACAAGGTTAAGAACCACTGTGTTTGACAAATAGCTATTGAATTACACAATGAATGCTCAGGTGATGATTTTATTGCTAATATTACATAAAATTTATGATGTTATTGACATTTGCCATATTTTCTTCCTGTAGGTCCATGTGGGAGGCAGCGTAGCGGCGCTGGGCGGTAAACTGTATGTGTCGGGCGGCTACGACAACACCTTTGAGCTGTCAGACGTGGTGGAAGCCTTCGACCCAGTGACCCGCACGTGGACCGTGGTGGGGCGGCTGCCCCAGCCCACCTTCTGGCACGGCACCGTCAGTATCTTCCGCCAGTTCATGCCCCTTGTGCCCACGTCGTACGAGCCTATCGAAGCGCCCGAGGCCAACGCCATCAGCTTGCACCGGCACCAGCGTAACCAGGCCTTGAACAATCACAATAATAACCTGAACCAGAATCAGGATGTGGACGTAGCGCACTGAGAACGCACTGCGGTGACGTTTAGTCCACCCCTCCCCATAAGCCATACTGTGAATAACACACCGCAATCTCGTGTGTTGACTCGTATGATACGTTGACTTGCTGTGACACAAAATTTACTGAACGGATTATAGACTGGCTGGGAAAAATGTATCTCTGGCAAGAGCTCTAGTTTTGGACATATTGTTGTTTGTTTTTTAAGTTTTGAAAATAAAGTTTTATTACTTTGAATAACTAGTAAAAGTTTTAACCTAAAAGATCTATAGAATTAACCCCTTACATTCCATGTACAATTCAACCAGCGTTGGCCTAGCGCCAGACTGTTTGGTAGGAGCTGAAATTTTGCTGGAAATGTTTATCCAATTAGTTTTTATTATGGAAATATTGTTTGCATGTGGTTTAATAACTGTCTGGGTTCAGAAATGTATCACCAAATATAATGACTGGAGGTAATTAATTGTTTTTTCCCAGCCCAGTTCCTATACACATATAGTGGCTTAAACAGTAAAGCTGGCTTCTCTGTTCAGGATTAAAACTAACTGCCCAACAGCAAATATAGTCTGCATGAAGTTATTGTTTCAATATCATTTGAAAAGCAATCATTGGGACGCAGTAAGTCCCATTATATGATTTGTTTATTTATAAAAACGTATTTATGGTATTTTTGTAGGTTCAGATGAGATAACGTTACTGTTTTCAATTGCAACACGAAGCACTCATACTGGTGGGACTTCAGCGAGCAGAACTGGAAGTACTAACCATTTCTCAGTGTCATATTGTGATTTATGTGTATTTGTTATTTTGCTGTAATGTCATATTGTTTTCCTTAGTTTCCATACAAGCTTATGTTGAAACCCTTTTGTAAGTAACATATGCTAAGAAGTATGTATAGTATTGCCGTCTTTACAGTGTGATAATGATAATAATAAACTGCTGGCAGGACAAACACATCAGCTTTACCTTTTGTCATGACGTATTTGTCAATCACAAGCGTTTCAATAATAAAAGATGAAAAACAAAATAACTATGTATTCAACACGGCCCACTTTAAAATCTTCATAACCACTTTTCAACATCCAAAATTTTTGATTTTACAACGTATTCGTCAATAAATGTCAATGGTTATTTGACAAATAGCAAACCATAATAATAACAGCTTAATGGCTGGCCTACAAGTTAAACAATGCGAGAAGATTTACATTTTAAAGCAAAGGAAACATTTGAGTAAATATGTCTGACATTTCACATTGAAAATCATGATTCCCTAATTCTAAACAGGAAAATATTCTTTGCGGGTTTCAAAGCAGCTAAAGCAGTTTTAATCCCCCCACGACACCATCTCTGTCCTACATACGTCAGTTATTTTTCGAGACGTCCACCATCTCCTCAACCACCACTGTAGACGCGTAGCTGCCGGTGACAAGCTGGGTCTGCTCAATGATGTCCGACACCGTGAACGTCCCCACAGTCCCCTCGGCGTTAAGGCCATGCGGCCGGATCACAACCCTGATCACGTCCTTCTGCACCAGGCTCGAGATGGACTCGGCCTCTGGGCCCAACACTGCGGCTTCTCCGGCGGCCTCCTGGATTTGTCCACCTACTGCCAAGGTTTGTCCACTGGTTGGTAGAGTTTGCCCACCGGTCCCTAGTGTTTGTTCCCCAATTGCCAAAGTTTGCCCACTGATTGCCAGGGTTTGTTCACCGGTTGCCAGGGTTTGTTCACCGGTTGCTAGGGTTTGTTCACCTGTTGCCAGGGTTTCGCCGGTGGCCACTTCATGAGCCTCCGTGTCGCTATGACCTTCCTCCTCCACGATCAGGTTTCGTAGTTTCCTCTGCCTCGGGTTGTAGTTCTCGGTGCGCTTGTGGATTTGACTGTGCCGTCGCAAGTGAGCCTAGACAGATTGAGAATTTACGTTTAGAAATCTGTCACTGTTGCATTTTGAACATAGGTTGTTGATGCTGTAGCTGTGTACCTGTCTGGTAAACTTGTAGCCACAGTCTGTACATTCAAACTTTCTCATCCCTTTGTGGCGGCGCACGTGAACACGGAGTTGTTCAATAGCTAGAAGATAAGAAACGCACCAACAACAAACATCACCCACACATCTCATACAATTTGATACAAATAAATCTTACTGTGAGGATGCTGAGACATGCCAAAATGGATAAAGGATGACACTAAAACACTAAACCCTACCACTCTCACCTTTGAAGGTTTTGCCACATATGTTACAGCAGTGGGGCCGGCCTTCCTGGTGTTTGCTGGCAATGTGTCGGAGGAGCGGGCCTTTTTCTGTGAAGCGCTGCTGACAAAACTCACAGCTAAATGGCCGCTCACCGGTGTGAGTACGGTGGTGCTTATCCAGACTGGCTGAGATCAAAGAAACGTATTATTCATGTCTGGCTGAGATTTCATACCTGCAATAATTATAGCTTATAAATGTTTACATTATTTGTATAAATAGGGGATAGTTATTGCAAATGTTTGGCATATTGAACGTATAGTGCAACCATTGGGAGCATGAGGGTTTGAAGAATAAGACGTAATAAAATGTGACGTTTATATACTACGTCCATTGGTTACCTTGTGTTCTGAATGTTTTCCCACAGAGATGGCACTGGTAGGGCTTCTCTCCAGTGTGAACCCGTAAGTGCATGTTTAAGTTGGCCTTCTGGGTGAAAGCATGGCTGCAGAAGGTGCATATAAATGGACGCTCATTTCTGGAAACGGGAACAAACAAAAACAAAAAATACATACATTTCAGAGAATATGTCACTAAAATAATAAAATAAGGAAACAGAATGGTAAATCATTCTTGCATATTGTATACAATATATGGAATGCTTAATGGTCAAGTCTGTAATAATTCTACATAGTCTAAATTTACAATATGTGAAATTACTACATATTTGGGGTATAATACTTTATTCTGTTTGGCTGGAAGCAGTGTGTGATTTCCCAAAAATAGGGTGTGATTTTGTCTGATCAACTACTTTGATTTAATTTCCAAAGTTAAACTGACTAAGATGTCCTAACCTGTGTATGGCTTTGATGTGCATCTGAAGGCCATTTCGACTGGAAGCACGATGTCCACATTCTTCACACACAAATGGCTTCTCACCTCGATGCTTGGACGCCTCATGCACACGCAGCTCTGTGCGCGACAGGAAGGACTTGGCACAAAGGGAGCACTGGACATCAAACCAGTTGCTTTTAGTCAAAGATGTTGTAACACTTTTCCTATCTGAAGGGACATTTGTTCGAATGTAAGTTTTCAGTGTGATTTTCAAATTAAAGGGGAAGGCTCTTAAACTCACCGCATGCGGCTTGGGGAGGCCATGGACCTTAATTTGGTGAACTGTCAACTCCCTTTTGTGCATAAATTGTTCTGGGCATGTTGAACACTGAAACACGTTAATCAAAGATTATTGTTATTATGCCTTTGAGGTAGTGTTCATTTGTGTATTGCTATGTGTGTGTTTGTGTGTGTTGGGTGTTCAGTAAAGACCCACCTTATTGGGCATCTCCCCTGTGTGTGAGATAATGTGCAAACGTATTTCTTGCTTTTTAGTAAATGTCAGGGAGCACGTGGGGCAAGAGAAAATCTGTAATAACATATCAAATATTTGTCTTAGGAATAGATATATAAAAAAAATTGGAGAAATGTTGATGAAATCCACACTGGATTTAACAAACATATACAAGCTATACCAAACAACAACATAAACACATTTCAGCTCTTTCTCACCAGCACTCTTGAACAGTTCCTGGATTGATGCTCTAAAAGGTTTTCCTTTCTGTAGTACCTCTTTCCACACTTGGCACACACAAATGGCTTCTCACCTGTATGACGCCTATAGTGAAAAGAATAGTTAAACCTTACATTTTACAAATAAATACAAATTAACTAAGGAATAGTTCACACGTGAATGGGACACACCTAGTATAAAACATTTTTTTTAATTATAAATCATAAACTGAAAAAACTTTGTATGGTTACTAATTTCTTTTTTAACTACCGTGGAAACAAATCCATACCTGTTGTGAACTTTGAGGTAGTACTTGCTACAGAAAGTCTTTTCACATATGGGACACTGGACCGAGCCCTTTTTGGAGTCCGTATCCTCACCATTCTCGTTTTTGAGCACTTTGCTCCCCATTTTGCGTCTCGGTCGAACAATGGCCGTTTGTGTGGTACTTGGTTGTGCAGTGGGCTCATCTCCATCAGAGGCATTTAATCCTTTAGTTTCCCCATCATCATCCACTACCTCATTGTAATCATCATCATTCTTACCATAATGATCATTATCACTTTCCCCGACATCATTGTCAATTCTCTCAACTTCTAATCCAGCCATCTAAAAATGGAAAAACATACACTTTGCATGTTTATTTATATAATAGTAGTACTTAAGAGTGCAATAATCAGAATATAGTAATCGCAATACCTCCATCCGTGCTAACATACATAATGAATTAAATATGAGAAGTACTGCCCTATGACAAAAAAAAACAAGTAGAGGAATCACAGCAGGCAAGATGAAAGTCTACAATTCAAGTGTTATACCTCTTGTTCGCTTAGCGGCTCCAGGAGACAGTGGACATCCTTGAAATCACCATCTCTTTCCCCAGGTATCATGGCTGTTCCCTTCTCCAGGGGACCTCTCTTCGCTTTCCCATGGGGTGAGAACTCTTCCGGGGGGCTCTCGCCAAGCAGTCGCCTGGGGCCTTTGACTTTCCGTCCAGATCGAGTGGTTGTCGTGGCAACATCATCGCTGGTACTGTCAAGGGGGGAGGTGTCAAGTGATGTGTCGTCGACCGCCTCATTCCGTGGGATACCAGAGGATAAAAGTGTGGTTTGGGACTTCCTAGGTCGACCCCTTTTTCGTTTGACAATCTGAGTGGGTTCCCGAGGACCTTCCTCAAATTGCTGACAGAGTGTGAGTGCTTCTGGTACACCTAGACAAACAGCAGCATTCTGAACATTCTCCAGGTTCAGTGCATCTAGCTTCAGTTCTCCTGTGTAGAAAAAGTCTAGGAGCAGTTTGAGGCCATCAAGGGGGCACTCCTCAAGACAGACCTCCATGCAAGGCCAGGCAGGCGACTCAGCCTCCCTCTGGAATAGCTCACTGAAACATGCCAAAATGTTACGGTGTGCGTAGCAAACCTCCTCTCCACTTTTGACACTGAGCATGGCATCACAAAACTGACGCAGTGCCCTCTGCTGGTTGAGGGAAGACAACACATGTTGAGCATGTACGCTTTCTTTGGCAAGCATCTCTCACATTCCAGGTTCGACAGTTGACCAGAATGTTGTTGTAAGAAAATGTGATTTCTAAAAATAAAAAATAAAAAGAAGGGAAGAGATGAAAAAATGAATATATTAAGAAATTATTAAATTCATTCATTTGATATAACAGACTAGTATTTTGCGTGTATCTGTGTGGGTGTGTGATAAGGCAATTTTAGCAATGTGAAGTGCCTAATAATTAATTAAATGAAAAGCTAGTTTGATACCCTCTAAACAGATTGCCATTTCAAACCCGGATACAAATAAAGCCCAACCCTTTGTAATGGTCTGCAGTGTCAGAAAGATAAAACTCCATAGACTTGCTTATGTTTATGTGAAGTTTCATTTTAGAAAAGCATTCAAATAAAAATAAATTATACAACTAGACGAAAAACCAAAATCGGATAATGAAATGTATATTTTCATATAGCTAATTACAGGAAAGAAAATATTACGAATTCATTACTAAACAATTGTGTGTTACTCCAATTATTTCTCTGAAAATACTAAATGTGTGAAACGGGTAGATTAAAGATAAATTAAGTAATGGCCAATCCCTAGCCTTGCAGGCTGTCCACATCTAGACGTTTATCCAACAACGCATATTTTTAAAGACGGTCCCTTAGCACAGTACGCACCAGACAGCTGTCATTTTGGACTTACATTTGCATAATGAAGAAACTTGAATGTTCCCGCTGATGTTAGAGTGCTGCATAGTTGTCAGATTGTTGTAAATAGGTTTTTTAGAAAGCAGCTAGCATCAACTGTCACATTACATGCTCTTGTTTCAAGTAGGCCCAAAAGGAAAAGGATATGACGTTGTATGTCGCTGGCAAACTGCGCTCCAATTGATTGTGGCCCCTTGTTCTCTGATGAAGTTAGCACTAAGCTAACGCGTAAAATTGTACACAAGCGTCCACGTCAACGTTAGTTATTAAAATAATTTAGATGTTGTTAATTTGTTGTTCTCATATCTTCATATTTGATATAATGTCTAAAACGGTTATGAAGGCAGGGTTGTTAAGGTGAAATAGGTTGGCAAAACAAACTCGGCTATTGCGGTTGTGGTGTCTCGGGATGCTTTCATGTGTCAACACGATCTAGCGTGTTAGCTTGCAAAGGAGAAACGTGAGCTACTGAAAAACGTGGATCTATAACTGTCAAGACATCAAGTTCCAGTCAGACGTTGATGCAACGAGTGGTGCAGCCTTATTGTAACATAAATAAAATTTTAATCGGGGGGTAAGTGCTTAAAACGTTGCCTATTTATTGTTATTTAGCTAGTTAACATTTGCAGACACTTAGGCGCTAGTTGGTTATGGTAGCTACGAAGCCCATGCTTATTTCACTTGAAGACTTGCGATTTTATGATCAGCGATGATATAATACACGTACAGTCACAAGATTATAATGTTAAATGTGTTTATAAGGTTTTGCTCTTGCACTTACCTTGTTACTGTAGACTAGTTGGCTAACGTAAACTACCGGCATGATCATTTCCAGAAAGATGTGGTTTGGAGAATATTGTGTTTCTATATTCGCTTGCCAGGGTTCCCCCCTTAGTTGTGTTTAAAAACCAGCTCAACAATTTCACAAACATGAAGGTGCGTCAAAGCTCCAAAAAGAAGTCTCAAAAGAATGAGAGGCCCTTGAAAAAGACAAACAAGTGGGTCAAGAAGAACTTTAGGACCCCCATCTCATCCAAACCTGCCTTGGATGAGGCGACTGTAATGTCCTTAGCAAAAGTAAACAAGAAGCCTCATCTGAAGCGACTAAAAAACAAAGCAAAGGCCGTGAAGTACACCAAGAATCCAGCTACTTGGCAAAGGAACTCCCATGCCCACACAAATGGCAAGTCAGAATTGAAAATTAACAGCAATACAGATGAAGATGACCAGGGCTGGGTTACCTACGCTCAGTCTGTTCTTCAGAACGGTGTTGGAAGCTCAAATGGCAACGTGGATCAAAGCACAAGCAGATTAGATGAAGAGTCGTTTCATCTCTGTGCAGAGAGGGATGATGTTAACAAGCGTGCTGTGATGGTCATGCAGAGGGGGCAGGTATGTCACAGAGAAATCACACGTTAGATGTTCATGCAAACTGGCTACAGATATTGTTATCATTAATGCTGTTTTGTTTTGTTGCTTTTGTCTCATACTTGTTCTGTAGACTTTGTGCTTTCGTGGAAAGTGCCAGTTGAGCTGCTTGTATGGCCGAGTAGAAGTGATGGGTTTCACCATCGAGGAAGGACAGCAGTCCTACCCGCTGTTTTCCCCGGCCACCCACTGCCCTCTCACAATTACAGCTGTTGGTCAGAGCTCTGAATCAGATGCCACCGACGGGAATCGTATGGATGCCTTGGCTGTGTTACGGAAGTATCTCAACTCAAGTAAGAAAACGTACAGTAACTGAGCTTATTGTTCCAGTCTATACATATTTGTATTTCTGTCTCAAAGTATTTTTTAAACTGTTCCAATGATCAGTGTTACTTTTATTTCGTACCACCAACTTATATTACATTATATCTTTGCCTTCGGTCTCATTTGTTGGTTGTTACGTTGTTGTTTCCAGGTCAGCGTAAAAGGCTGTTGAACTGGGTGAATTGCAACTCTTGTCTGATTCTGCTGGAGCCTCTGGAGACCTCCCTGACTCGCTTCCTGTCCACAATGCCAGACATGGACGATCTGTTTGAACCCACACAAGTAGGTCCTATTCCATCCTTTCCAATAGACTTAATAATTCCACCTTTTGCAATACTTTTTCATAAAGAGTAGGACTAGAATATGCAATGATAACACCCACATAACTATGGCGTACGATAAGTATTAAAAACGTGGTTACTATGATGGAAAATCAGATGGCATTTAACTCTAGAATGTGACGCTCGATTATGATAATAAAAAAGGTGTACTTTTGAAACTGCGTATGTTTTGCAGAAAGAATTAATGTCAGCCATGCTGGATACACCTGTAAACTTCATGGGCATCACTCCACTGTACGATACCACCGGGGGTCTGAAGGTCTCAAAGAGTTACAGGGACACTCTAAATGCCCTGGTCCATGCCTGTAAAGGTAAATAACCTCTCAATGTTTTCTTTTCTGTGCAAATGTTTCTTTCGTCTTGCATGAACACTGATCACTGGTGCATTAACCCTGCGTTGACCCTGCGTCACTCACTGTGCTTTGCCTACAGGCGATGTAGACGGCTGTCCTGTGATTCTTGTGTGTGGTGGTAAGAATGTAGGGAAGTCCACATTCATCCGTCACCTCATCAATACTTTACTCAACCAGTAAGTTTCTTATGACTAGGGAGATGTACCACTTTTTCTTGCCTTATCTTGCAAAGTATATTGATGTGCATTTTGTGTGTGTGTGTGTGTGTGTGTGTGTGTGTGTGTGTGTGTGTGTGTGTGTG
>JAVQJS010155583.1:0-24823 GCA_036024795.1 Galaxias rostratus
TCCCCTGGCAACTGAGTATGGAAAACTAACATGGGCGAGTGAGAATGCACACACACACACACACACACCACACACACACACACACACACACACCACACACACAACACACACACACACCAAACCCTCATCTTCAACGGTAATTTCTTCTGCATGTTCTCCGACATGTTGTCTCACCTTCTTATACCAGCAGGGATGTCCTCTTCGGGTCACAGATCCATCCATTATGTCATCGGCAACCAGGAAAAAAGCTTGAAGCTGAAAAGGCCAAAGAGTAACACTTACAACAGAAAAAAAGTGACACCCAGACGAGTGCTAACTGAAATCATTAGAACCGTGGATTAGAGTCGATGCTGGTGAGACCAGACGAATCTCACAAGTTCACATATCGTTCAACAAACGCTCGGTTTGATTGTGTACTATTAGTCAATTATCTTAACCAGATCGTATATATTGGGAACCAATCCATTACTGTTGGAGGATATTTTAGCTGACTTGAACAAAATAAAAATACAAATTCTGGAATGTGATGATGTTAGTAAAACGTATTAATTATGTAGGTGTATACACGTTAAGAGAAGTGTAGAAGAACTGTAGGAGAAACTGGCTCTAAATTTATTTTAACAAATACATATAAAATGACAGAGGGTATTGGTAGGCTTATACAATCACATGTAAGAAGTGTGTTTTCTATATGTGTGGATTAAATGTAATCCCTACTTAGTCCTTACTTTCATGCTTATCAAAAGCCTAGTCTCACTGATTTAATAAAGTTTCAATGAAATTTTCGTTATCTTAATTGACCAGGCATTATAATAATCACTTAAGAGGACAACTCTATGTTCATCCTACTCTACACACCACCACCCAGTTAAACCTTCAGAAAAACGTTATCCTCACCAGCTCAATGCACCAGCCAACCAAGAGGGCTCTTTGCACTGCATCCTCAGTGAGCTTAGTAGGTGGGACAAGCTCCCGCAATGAGCCAATTACCGACAGACCTCGGTTCCTTTTGCCTCCCGGAGAGTTATATATCAAAACCTGATTTAGAAATAAAACATGAAGACAAGAATATGTTTAATTTATACAGAACTAGCCGGGGAATTGAAACCTCCACTCTCTTTCTGCAAAGTACCTCTTTCAGTCTATTGAGCGCTATAGTTAGAGCAGGGTCAACAAGGTCTTTCTCTGTCAGCTCAGTCACCAGTTCCGAGAACTTCGCTTCAAACAGCTCAGGATCCGACACCAATGTTCCTTTGTGGCTTGTTCCATTGCATGTAGTACTGTCACACTGCAACGGAGAAGAAATACATTTTGCCGTAGATTTACTTTCCTCACATTATCTCCCTCTGCAATGCATTTGGCAAGTTTACTAGTTCTTCATAGCCTGATTCATTTCAGGAAAATTCCGTTAGAAATTTGGAGAAACATTTATGTACACGTAAATGGTCAACAGTCCACCTTGTAAACAGCTTGGACTTATTATAGATTGGCAAATGCTATTTTTATCAGTCAAATTGTATTGCATTGGCAATAACAAGGTCTGTTGCTTTTCTAACCTGGGTATATCTGACTTGTAAAAGTTATTGGTCTGCAAACGTGAGTTTGAGCAAAATTGTTGTTGGGCTTGTAGGGCGTGTGGACGATGTAAGGTAAATGCAAGCGTTCTTACCATGTTGTTGCAGTCTTTAATGATGTGTAGATGACGATCACTTCAAAGTGCTAATGCGCTGAGGCTGTGCCTGTCAAATAGTGTAAATACCTAGGAACCAGGGATATGAGAGTTGTAGTTTATGTCCGCGTTTGGGTATATATTATCACAAACCCATTGGACTAAAACTCCCTACAGCCTTTGCAAGTGGTGCACTGGGGCACGGATGTCGAAGGCTTCATATGACATCGAACATTTTCATTCGTTAATGCCATCGAACCAGGATGGGGTTTTGTGTCAGCTAACCAATAAGCCTCATGTAGAGGCGGGGTCGAAATGGGGGATCTATATGGCGCTTTTTGAAGATACTGCCTCTTTATTGTTGAAGTACTTTTTCTTCTGGGAATCTGCCCATAAATAAATATATTTCAGTTTCACTGATTTAGATGTGTACCGTTTATTCCATATGTCAAAATACATGACTTGCATTAAAGGTTCTGACACTGGAACTGCATTTAAAATGTAAATATGTTAAGGTAGCCTACTACGTATTGTATAAGAGTACTATTAAGGCCCTGTTCTGTAAAGCCATACCAATATATTTTTTGTTAAATAAATAAATAATTCAGTTGCAAGAAAGGAGGTAGAAACACAGCTCGGTGCCTCAATATCTGTATCTGTGTTAAATGTGTTTGCCCATTCATTTGTGTGATAATTTGAAAAGCAGACATCTTCCTTATTTGGGCCTAATTTCATCCACGACACAATATTAAATTAAGATTTCAAAACTGGGCGTATTTTCAACCAGTGAACATCACAGTAATAACTACCACCTTGTATTCAGAGCAATTGTTGCCAACACAGCCATTGACAGACAAATTATATTGCACCTTTGAATTAAATTTCTGATGACTCTGGGATTAGGAACTTCACCCCCCAATGAAGCCTAATGGTCAACATCTATACTACTACATCTGTACATTTATTGCAAGTGTCTCTTTAGTCATAGTCATAGTAAGGTGCAACATATCATACAAGAAGAGCTGTTTCAATCATTGTTTTGACATGTTGGTTAAACTAAACTGGAGATTACATATCACAGGGTTGTGACAGTCAAATCAAAATCATTGAGAAATTATTTGTCATTCTGAGAAACATTGCAAAGTTCCTTCATTTGCCTATCTGTCATTTTTGTCATTCTACTTTATACCCATTTAACAATAGATACAAGGACACATTTCGAGAGGCAAACAGAATTAAATTTTCTGGGTGCATGATAGGAAAAGTAAGATGCATTGTCAAAACATGCAGATAAAGACATTTGGTGGGAAAGTAATTACACCATTGGTCAGGATAAAATGCACAACCCTCCCGCTGCAGTCAGAGAGTGTTATAGCAAAATCATGCATACATTCAAATCAAACCACTGTGTCCAGAGTGATCCAAAAGCAGTGAGAGGGTTAGTGTATGTGGGGTGTGGCAGACCTACGTATACATACAATGGTTCATGAGGACAGGGCATCTTCTCTTTGAAAGTGGATGCAGATGGGGCAAGAGAAAATTATATGGTGCTATATAATGACACAGTGACATATTGTGATACCAGTAGACCACAAAAATAAACACGTTCACATTTTGTGGGTGAACAAACTGGATTTTAGGGAGGTGCAACCTAATCCCTTTATCTTATATTACAAAATATTCTCCTTGCTAAGTGGGACATAATGGGAGGAATGGATGTGGAAGACAAAAGGTGTGGGTCCCCGTGATCACTTAACCTGAGAATCCCTCTGGATAAGCAGCCCAGTACAAAAAAGAGTGAGCGGCACAGTCCATGAGTATGTTAAAGGTTGAGTGTATCTCGTTGCTATGGAGCGAATGAGTCCTGTCAGAAGAAGGATGCATGGGTAAAACCTTGTCTCTGGTTTTGAGGAGCTTTCTGAGCAGTAGAGAGGGGCAGGGGCTGGACAGTGCCGGAGCAAGAGACGAGCCTAGGAAGAAAGTTGTTAGCAGTCACTGATCTGTGATCTTTTTTCTTTCCATAGCCAACCCTAAGGAGGGGTGAAACAACCAACTTAATGGCTAGTAACAACTTCCTCCAGTGACAATAGGCCATTGGGAGATGATTTTAGAAGGCAAAGTTCAGTGTGGGTCACAGCCCCACTGCATAAGGCCAGATGCAGAGGATGCAGATAGGAAAGGAGGAGAGGAAGGAGACAAAGGAAGGACTCTTTATAAACTGTTGTAGTTACACAGTAACAGTAGATAAAGTTCAAGTATGTTGCCCCAGCCCATATCAAACTCCCTCTCCAAACCGCCAGATATTCCTAATCCTGTCTTTACAATTAGTTTCACATTCTCATCAACCCCGCTGCCACCGATCACACCTAGGCCTTCCCCTCTTTTCCCTCCTCATCCCTACTGAGCCCTTTTTACAATGCAGACTCAGAGCACAAGGCCCCCGAAGACCCCTGTGATGGGTGTGCCATTACTAATCGCCGCAGCGACGAGGAGGAGCTTAAATCGCCACAGCTACGCAGGTGGATCCCTTCTGAGACTGGAGCCCGGTTGCTGTGGCGACGGTTGTGACGGCTGTCACTGTGGGAATGGTGCTGTCCACGGTAATGAGGGTGGTGGTGGGGATAAGGGTGGGCGTGACCTCTGCTCGCCCCAAAGGAGTGACGGAGTACCTGCAGACACAAGCAGAAAGGCGTTTACATGTCTCTAAGTAATTTGAATGCACAATTAGTGGGAAAGCTTTGATATCCATGAAAACGTTTGGTAGTGTGTGTATGACCTGTTCTAAGGGCAGATGACTGGTTGCGTTGCCTTCTGCTGCATTCCTTCTCTTGGTGCCCAGTCCAGTGCTCCCAGCATGCTCTGAGGCACAAGCCAGATTGCGTTTGGAACGCTGCAGGAATCTGGCCATCAGCACCCGAGTCACCTGTCAGTAAGAGACCAGCAAGAAAAAAGCCAAAGTAGGCAAATTATGGTCGTTTTTTACAGTAAAGTCTTCAACTTCATCTCACATTTCTGTTTGTCACCAAAGTGGAAAGTGTGAATCTCTGTACGTAATTCTTTTGTAAAGACCTTGAGGTCTCCGAGGGAGCGATGGCAGTCCTTGGGCAGACGCAGCGGTGAAACAGGGGAGGCTTTGGAGGGAAGCTGTACCGCTGCAGCAGCTGCCTTCACACTGCCCTTCCTGGGCAGAGTGTCGGGAGGCGCCAGAGAAGAGCGGGGTAGCAGGAAAGCCTCAGAGGAAGGGCCTTGAAGAGACAAGAGAGAAACTCACGTTAGACTGTGTAGAATGGATACATACATTCCATGGTACATTTTAAAAGCTTAATTGTATGTCTGGTATACTACATATTTATAATGTTAGGTATGTAAGGAAAGTGGCCGTATTTTTGACTTGGGACATCTAAGTTTGACCTTAATGGGATGGTTGACCCCTCACCTGTTTCCACAGAGGTCTGAGACCCATCCTCGCTCACTCCTTTGCTGCTAACTGGGAAGTCGCCTTGCGGGAAATACAGAGAAAAGAGAATCTTGGTTACCAGGACCCACTCACACCTAATGGCCATATTCAGAGCAACACCAAAGGGGGGTATAAAGGCAGGTGTTGACCACAGAGTGTATCATACCTTTACAGTACAGTATTCAACTAGAGTTTTCAGTCCAGTCTGTCTACAATGCTTAGTGTACCTGTGTCAGAAGAGGAGCTGAGGCCAGGCTCACTGTGAGACCTCACCATAGCCAGCAGCCCATCACTGTCTCTCCTAGTGGTCCGTCCATCAGTGTCCCTCTCTCCTCCTCTGCGACTAAGTGGGTGAACGGGGAGAGGCAGCTCGTTGCCCTGGTCAGCGGGCTCACTACCAACCAAGGAAGAAGTCACGGGAGGGGCTGAGGTGGCTGAGGCCGAGCCACGGCGTAAGGGGGTGCAGGGGCGCACTCGGATCTCTGGGATGGAGGAGCACTGATGTGGTGTGGCGTCCCCTGTCGTCTCCAGCTGGGAACAGCTACTGGCCAACATGGCCTGGCGTCGTAACACTGGCGACCTGCAGGGTGGACACAAAGGGGCATGAAGCGGCGAGTGACATGTGGTCGAACCACATGGATTCCGGGGGATCCATTTGTGTTTGAGCTGGTGTACCTGTATGTGGTGGTAGCTGTGCTCGGCGACGAGCACGAGTTGGACCTCTCTCCCCTGAAGAAGCGGCTGGCCCTGGGGCCCGCGAGCGGACTCTCGCGGGCCGGGGAGCGGGTGTTGCGGAAGCTGACGTACTCCCCTCTCTCTCCGCCGTCCTCGGCCTCGCCCCCGGTGCTGCTGCCCCGTTTCAGGCGGTGCCGCACGGCCACCTCCATTAGACAGGAGTCCTCCGAGGGCGAAGAGTCGTCTGGGATGTCTATGATCTCGGACATCAGAAGGGAGCCACTGTCCATCGATACTAACAGTACAGAAGACATGGCGTCCTTTCATTTCACCGTCAACCCCGACCAGAATGAAACTGTATGTTTAAATCAATCCCTCAATGTTAAGCAGATGCCCCGTAGATGACTGACTCTCACCCTCTCCGCTGAAGGCGGCCGATGTAACCCTCTCACCAGACAGCTCTGTGCCGGGGGTGTCAAACACTGTCGCCTAGCCAAACACAGAAAACCCGACTTTACATGTCATGCTGCGGATATGTATAACAACGTGGAAACCTTATTTTAGTATCAACCCAACAGAAAGGCCAACAGACAGGTATTCTACTGACCTGGCTGGCAGCCCTTTGTCCCATTACTACCTCATAGGGAGGGGGGCAGTCAGTGGGGTAGAGAGGTATGGGACTCTCCATAGCACCGTTATAGGTGATACTGTGAACATAAAAGCCATATTCCTATTTGGGCCCTGCATACGCTTTAATCTCGATAATGTGTTAGTGTGTGTGTGTGTGTGTGTGTGTGTGTGGGGGGGGGGGGGTAGTTTGGGTGTGTGTTATATCACGTGTGGCGTGTACCTCTGGGCATCCGTCTCTGAACTGCAGGTGTACTCCGGGGGGTAGTAAGGTGGCGGAGGGATTGGTGGAACAAACTCCTCAAAGTCCATGATGTTGGTCAGGAAGGCATCCTGAGGAGTGGTGCATTCAGGGTTGACCGAGCGGGAGCGGTGAGGAGCAAGCTAGTGGCCCAGGTAGAGGAATCAATTCTAAAACTCCACATCTACCATATGGCAGCACGTAACTCATGTTGTTGCCGATTATTTATGCCTTTAGTAAGAGGTACACTGTGGCTGGGTACTTACCAAATGAACAAGGTCCAGCGAGAATATGTGAATACTACAGGTGACAGTAGATAGAGTGCAGATGATGGTGGAGAGAATACTGAGCCCACATGCACTGAACAACAGGTCCTATAAAGATTCAGAATCAGGTTCCAGGTTTATTGCCAAGTAGGTTCATAATGTACGGTATGTTTGTATCAGACAGTCTGATACGGGTGACAATGTCACCTGACTCCATTCCCATAATGTGTGTCCTATGTTTATGGTGTCTTTAACTGTAAATAGTTTTGTCTTAACCATATTTTACGGTCTTGTGCAGTGAGCTTAAGTGTCTAGAGAAACAGCTATAAATAATGTATTATCATATTTATATTATCTATGCATGATATTTCATATCTATAAAATGTAATAAACCAGAGCCCCACCTTAAGCTGATGTCTGGCTGAATGGCAGTCAGCTTGCAAGTAAAGCACCAGGGTTTCCTCCTCGGTTATGGAGCAGGAGTGTGTGGGGGCACAACAAACACACCGACCGTCCTCTGTCTAAACAAATACAGCAAATGTTTACGATCGACTAAAGTATCACACCACAGTCCTTGTCTAGTGCATTCCCACTGCATTTACTGATAAACACACACACATGCACACACATGCACGCACACGCACACGCACACACACACACACACACACACACACACACACACACACACGCACACACACACACACAGGTACCTGGCAGGTGAGCAGGGATTTGACCATCTGTGCATTCTGACAGGAGAGCATGGAGCCAGCCAAACTGAGGATGACACACACTGCTGACAGCAGCATGAACAGAGAGACCTGGAGAGTACACACAGTAGGTGAGGAATATATGCTGCACACACCAAGCATGAACAGAATATCTCTGGGGACTCCAATTTCCTGTCAATACTGTTTTGGCATAGTCTACTCACCACCAGAGTTAGCGGCCTCCTCCATGAGATTATTCCAACTATCCCTGATGCCACTACCTAGACACACAAACCCACACATTCAAAGAGAGAAAGAAAGAGAGAGAGAGAGAGAGAGAGAGAGAGAGAGAGAGAGAGAGAGAGAGAGAGAAATATACTTTGTTATATCTGTATGAGTATGACAGTGCCATCTCCGAATTACTGAGATAGAAGGAACTGCTGTGGCACTCACAAAGAAGCCAGCCCAGAAGGGGCAGGACTGGCGGACGCGGGCGGAGGAGGTGAAGGCCATGCTGGTGAATGAGAAGGCCAGCACCATGGCCCCTAGGCCCAGGTGGCACAGCCCCAGGTACAGCAGCAGGCGAGCCCCACCCTGGCTACGGCCTGACATACCTCTCCGGCTGTCAGACCACCTAGAGCCTGACGCCAAACTGCTAGAATCGGATGGAGAAGGCATGATGGATGCCTCTTTGTGTTGGTGTGAGAGAGAGGTGGGGGTTCCGTTTCCAGGTGAGTTTTAGCCTACACAGGGTTTAAACCGCCCAAAACACCCGAGTCTGTGTTGTTTACAGCCGTTTTCACGCCGCCACAATTACGCACCAGCATCTAATTGGCAGTTCACTCGAGATGCGCAATCCCCAAATGCGCGCTGGCTATCAAGCCGGTCTATCCAAAAGTCTAGTCAGCAAAAAGTTGAGCTTTAAGATATACATTAGTCACCTATGGGAACGCCTTCAACAGCCCCTTTCATTGCGCAATATAGGTTTTAGCCAAATGTCTTTTTGGCTAAGTTTACTTCCAATTAGCTGTTCCAATTCCCCATTCAGAAAACATCGGCACAGAGAGGGCATTTGTGTAAGCTTGCAGTGTTTACAGAGCCCAAATTCTTCATAGCCACCCCTCCGTCTCGTTCCTTCAACTTACCCCTCTTCAGGCTCGTGGCATTGCGGTAACATAAAGACTCAGAGTAGGCCGCAAACCCTATAAAACATTCCAGAAAGCCAAGCTGTTGTATTTCGATGTTTCAGCCACTAGTCCATGCACCTCTACGTTAGTCATTTTCTTCCAGCGTTTGGACGATCGCTTCATGTGCCCAGTCAAGGTGAGAGGTGAATAGCTTTAGAGCATAGACTAAATATTTGTGAGCAGTCTTTACTGTATTATAGGTAGATCACAAAAGCAGCGGAGAACAAAATCTGACCAATAAACTGGTTCGGTCAGGACGCACAGAAATATTTTAAAATAAACGATGAGACATCTTAATTTCGTATCAAGTATTTTCAAACAAACAAGTCTATATGTCAATATGAGCGGCAGGCTATTCCATCGGATGTTTTCTTAATTTTACATCCATGATAAGAGTTTTGTAGCGGCCCACACGCACCTATACCCCCCTTCTTTCTCCTGCCTGCAGTCACGCGGGTTTCTCGTTCTGCCCGTATGTATATCCCGGACATTTACCTCACCGCATCTACGTCAGACGCTGAGAAAGAAGCATAACATTGGTTTGATTTAGTCAGTAATAGCCAATAGTCTTAAAAATGTATGTTTGGTCTACGGCAATTAACTTACAATCACTTTTCGAATCATATTTTGAGATACATACTGGGCAAATAATACAAAATTCTCGTTTTCTCATCGAAATCTGAAGTGATGACAAGGCACGCAGAATACGCGAAGGCAGAGAAGATGCGGCAGACCGCGCGAGTATGATGCTGATGCTGAAGCTGTGTGGGAGGGGTGGTTGCTAGGCGATGACCTGCCATAGTTACGGGCGCTGTCCTAAAATATAGAATTTTATAGCACAGTCTTGTAGTCCCAAGGATGGACAGTTGGTTTTTCTGGGAATTTATCTCGTCCAATTGCTGTGATTGATTACAGAATGGGGTTTAAACTCTCAGTTGTAAAGGCAAGCATAGTTTGAAAAACACAAACCACAACTATAAGCACAATTTACGCAATGTTTATTTATTCAGTAAGCAGGGTGAAGCCTAAACGTGACAGTTATGTTATAGGCCTATACCAAATATTAAAGGAATGCTTGACAAACACAAGAAAACATGGACAAGGAATGCTTTACTTGAACAAACAACTGTGAAAATACAGGAAAACAGTTCAGTGAGGAATATAAAAGCCCTGGTGTATTTTAATTATTGAAAATCTCTACTCTTTTCAATCACTGATCTATACGGGAAATCTTTCAACAATCTGAGGCCAGGTATCATCTTAAGGCAACAGGTCAGACTTTTCCTTGTAATACAGATGCAGATAAATAAAAAGAAATAATCAAAAACAAAAAAGTCCCTCTCGTACTTTTCTTATTCCTTGCTTTTCTTCCTTCCCTTGTCTTCTTTCTGTATACATATCTTAACACTTTCTCTGCACCTTTCACACAACATCCTTCCACCCCATTGACACAATCAGAGCAAGTTTACAGGATATACACAACAAAGCAGAGACAGCTCCCGTCTGTTCACAATGGGGTGGCTTCATCTCAACCTCAAATCCACTGGGAAAAGAGGAATACAGATGATCATAAAGGCTGGTCCGAGCCAATGGTCAGCTGAGGAGAATCCATACTCCTCCGCATCTGTTGTGAAACTCTACCTCATGCTTGACCTACATCTCTATCTACATCATCTTTAAACCATACACCAGACGTCTGTAGAGTTTACGGCTACAGCTCACCTTGGAAGTTCACCTGTCAAACACAACCTCTTAAGAACACAACATATTATAATGTATCAATTAATCAATAGGAGGAATCATTTTTGTCTCTTAATTTTTGTGAGCTGTTAACCATTGACTTAATGTAGTCTGTAATAGGATAATCACCGTTATCCAACCTTACAAGTCCTGCTCTCAAGTGATACACGATTTCAATGGACACACCTCACAGGTGTTTAGTATGGGCAGTGTTGATGGCTTGCAGTTGCTTTTTCTTACAAAGAACACACATTAAGCGAGGTACAATATGAAAAACTAATTGAATTTCTTTGGACAGGACAAAGGGTCCTTGCACAACTCTGGTTTTATACAATCATAACACACTTCAGGTTAACACATTAGAAGCTGCAGCTGTCAGCAGTTGCCGAAGGAACATGTACAGGACTACAACCAGGGGGCGATTTAAAGTGAACAGAAAATACTAACAAACCAGCTGTGGAAATTCAGAATACAGCCTGCATGTCTCAACTTCCTGCTGTCAAGAGCAACAGCTAACTTGATTCTTTAGCAAAATGGACCCAATGTTCATATCGTTACCATGAAAAGCAATACTACATGAGATTGGGCACACAGTCCAATCGTATTTTAGATGTACTGTGTGGGTTTTATTACCCAAACTGTTCTAAAATGCCTTAAGACCACCTTATGAAAATGACTTGACGTAGAAATAACCACCGTTATATATACATATATATCTTTTTGTTGGTAAAAAAACCACCAAGCAAAACAGACTTACAGACAGCTTTGTTTGGTTGCCAATAATACAGATCCATTCCTATGTATGAAAGCTTATTGGGTCATCTTAGGGCAAAGCTGCATCATCACTCCAGTCTAGAGGAGCAGACATTTAGATGATTTCTTCTCTGTGCTGCTGGTGATTTTGACCTCACGGCCAGTTGGTCCCTATGGAACAGGAAAATTCACTTAAAAATGTGCGGGGAATATTTTGAGTTTCAAAACCAAATACATATTAGTCAAACCCGTAAGATTGTGGGATTGCAATTTAGACCTAAAGGTCTGAGCGGGTAAACACGGCACTCTTATAACTACGCATTCCATCTCACTCACCGATTTCTTGCCGGACTCAATCAAGATGTCGCGAGCCAACGCCATAAACGACTACAGCGAGAGACAGAAGAGGTTGTGTTAAGGGTACATTTTTTTTCATACACTGTAAAACGCTTTTGTGGCTGTAATTAATTCAGCAACGGAATACAAAATAATGAGTGTGCGAATTGCCTCATACCTCATCAACTTTGACGTTCGACTTTGCACTGGTCTCAAAGAACCTAATACCATGAGTCTTAGCCAGCTGTGGGGAAAGTGCGCAACCAAAGTTCACATCAGGAAAGAAATGTATGCTCCTGCTTCCTCCTCCTAGCAGTCATTTAAAGTGGGCAACAGTCCAACGTTTCATTTAACATTTTCCTTCAGCACACACTTGATCACTCTCAATGTCAACAACTTCATACGTTTGCATTTCAAAGTGAAATTCTAATCATCATTTATTTCTCGTTCCTCAATCGCTTGTTGGTGTGAGAGAATGCCGCAGGCCAAATACCTAGTGAACCCCCCGAGATGTTCGGATAAAGAACAGCAAGATAACAGAAGATCACTTTAAGAATTCCTTGTTACTCAGTCGCTTCCATGTAATACAACAATCCAGTTTAGTTTCAACTTTAAGGCTGGAGTGCTATATTTCAAATGCAAAATCCTCTCACCTTCTCTCCTGTCTCCGTGGATATTTTTCTCTTGGATTCGATGTCACACTTATTGCCAAGCAACATACGGGTGACCCCAGACGATGCATTCTGGGCAGAAAGGTTTGGAATTAAAGAGATGAGAGGTGGTTGAAAAACATTAGATCCGACATGCTTGTCAATCAGGTGAATTATAGAATGGTAGAATTAAGTCATCATAGTCCAACTAGAAGTTTGAGGGACAGTTAGGTTCCTGAAACAGTGCCATTACCCAGTAGGAAATTGTTTCTCTGAAACTGCTGAACATTTTCATTGGAATGAAAACAGCGTGATGCATTCGAAAACATACAAAATGACTGCTTTTTCTGTTTGTCTGAGATGATCTCTCAATATGTTCATCTGGTAATGTCCTTGTATTTTGAAAAAGCCAGCAGTTACTGTTTGGACAATCCCTTCTACGTTTCCACTGTGATTCATTGTGGGAGTGTTCTAAAAGATGCTGACCTCGTTCTAGCTCAACTGCACAACCCCCCGCATGGATTGGACCTAATACCGTACAGGCCCTTTGCCCCTGTTTTGAATTCTTACTTCTTTGATGCTCTTCATCCAGTTTTGAATGTTCTCGAAGGATTTTTCATCTGTGATGTCATACACCAAGATGATGCCCTGTCAAAGTGGGAACGTGAATACTGTCAGATCAAAGTACATGAGGGGAGTGTCAGATCCAGTCTGATTACCAGAACTGCTGGATCTATGTCTGGTTTGGCTACTCACCATGGCTCCTCTGTAGTAGGCTGTAGTGATAGTCTTGAACCTTTCCTGGCCCGCTGTGTCCCTGCAGCCACAGCAAACAGAAAATCTGCTCAATCACATTGGCACAATACGATGTGCCATGCCAGATATTGACAAAACCAAAACGGGTCTGGTGGAATAATATAAATCTATTTTTGCATTTTATTTTTGTATAGCTGTATTACTGACAGCAAACATTGTTCTAAATCATAACAAATTGAATTCGGCAGACATAATAATAAGAATACTAATGAATCCATCTGTAAGATTTTATAATAATAACGCAATGGCACTGGTCAAAACATTGCAACTACACAGTACATTGCACACCAAGGGTAAAAAAACGAATTGACATACAATAGAAATCTTCCTTATAAAATGCAATGTGGTGAACACTTGGACAATGAACTCTGGTAGAAAGCTGCGCTCGGCACTCTTGATGGGGCATATATAACAATAAGAAGCATTGTGATTCTTGCGAATCAGATGTGAGTTCCTCTATATCAAAATATCCAAACCCGTACTGTGCTCTTTCTTAAGTTAGTTGACAGATTTGAGTTTGTTGAACTGGCAGCCAACAAGAATACAACATCACTCTCACTAAGACCTAACGTCTTACCATACTTGTAGTTTCACTTTCTTTCCCTCCACATCGATAGTTTTCACTTTAAAGTCAATGCCTGAAAAAGACCATCAGATGGGACAGGAAATAGGGAAGCAGGAATTGGGGCAGACAATGAGTTCAAATTCCTACCACACACATTTCCAAACAAACAGCAAATATGGGTCATACCAATTAAAGCCTGTATCAACCCCATGGGGAGCCTCCCTACATTATTCACATTTGCAATTAAATCGTCAGTAGGCCATACATAAAATACTGTCTATTCCTTCCTTTGTCCCTCCAAAACAACATTCACTCTAGGATATTACAAGTATACAGGCATGCACATGTTGTCTCCAAGTTAGTTTTTGTCTGCGTTCTCAAGTACAGAGACAGGCTGAGAGGAAGGGGGCGTCTTCTTCATGCTGTGCATGCCAGCAAGCCAACCATATTTCTTTTTGTATGGAAATGGGGAGAGATGGCAAAAGAGATAGGAATAGCGGTGGGTGGAACTAAAGGGTAAAGTGTAAAAAGTCTGAGGGAGATGTTGATAGTCAAAAAGAACAGGCATAAAAAGTAAGTAGAAAATAGGAGAAAGATACTACATATCAAAAAGATCTGATTCAGACATGTATTAACTGTGACCGTAAGAAAACCGAAACATAACATTATTTTTTTTAAATTAACAATTATAATGGCAAAAACAGGTCTTTCCCGTGTTATCGTAGGCCACCATGAAATTGTAATTACAGTAGGCTACATACCGATGGTAGATATGTACGTAGAGTTGAAGTTGTCCTCCGCAAAACGAATAATCAAACATGTTTTCCCTACGCCACTATCCCCGATGAGTAATAATTTAAAAAGGAAGTCATACTTTTTCGCCATATTTTGGGAAATTCAGATACGTTGAAACCGTCGGACTTAGGACAAAACAATGATTTAATCAACCGAACTTTTTTCAATCAAAAAAACATTGCTTAAAACGTAGGAAATAATAGTTCCCAGCGTTACGTTTGCTCCTTGTTATGGAAATTGAGTTTTCCCTTTTTTCTAAAAAAGCTGTCACCGGTAAATTCCACTCCCTGCTATGCCCTTTCAGTAAATTACCCTGAGAAATTCACTCCTCCCAAAAGTATAATGTTGAAGTACTTGAATCTTTAGATCAATTAATTGATACTTAGCATTTGTGTTTTGCGAGTAGGCCTCCTACAGATAATCAATTTAGATACATTCTCAATAGTACGTTTTTTTTCTTCCAAAAAGTTAGGAACCTACGTTGCCAGGGAGGGCTCGGTCGTGATTGTACCATCAACCTAAAAGCGGACAGCCCATGTCCTATGATTCGCGTTGAAGCAAGTTTCCACTTTTTCGACGCGACTGAAAAACGACTGCCCCCTACAGTCTACAATAAATACCTTGTGCAGCTGTTAAATAAATACAAATCTGGATTGGTCAGAAAAACGCATGACACTTTTGTTTGTTTGGTTTTCACGTTTTCGCAAATCCAATACTGTAATGGTGGTATTTTACGTGCTATTAGGTACAAATTACGTGAAAATCTGACAGGTTTAATTTGAAGAAAGTGCATCCTCAGTTAATTGCACATATATGCATGGTGTGAAGCCATTATCTAGTTGGTATGGTATTATATGGTGTGAACGCCATATAACGTAGCACTCATAGTAAACACAATGCATTGGTCAAGAGAAAGCTGCCTCATTCCTCGATTAAGTGGCACATTGACTTAGACTAGAGCCTAAATTGAAGTCAGGTCCTTGTGGTTGGACCTTCCAAAGATGGCCGTTTTGCCATACTTCTACTTCCGGCCCCTGCAAGTCGCCCCCATCCATTAGAGAAGACTTTCCAGGAAGCTTTCTTTTCAGCTGTGGCTATCAACTCGCCAACATGCCAGTGAGTAAAAACAATCGTCTATTAATGTAATGCGAAATTGCATGGTCTAAGCAGAGTAAATCGTTCAAGGATTTATAAAGTCCGTGTTTGTTACGCTTCGTTTTCCAAAAAGATGAATAATAATCGTTTGAGAAAGAAACACTTATTTTTAAAAATTATGCCACGCTTTAGCTGAAAGACAATATGGCGTCTCGCATCAAAAACAAAGCATGCGTATCTATATTCCACAACCTTATTTCGAAGAAGTGGCGCTTACAGATTGTATTTTAATCTAACCAAGTAATTGAAGTTTTATAAATATTAGTACATTACGTTCGAAAATACGTGTGTAACTTTACTTAGCCGAAGTTATCCTCACTGTTAAATTGTATTTTTCTTTCACAGCTTGCAAGAGATCTCTTGCACCCATCCCCCGAGGAGGAAAAACGATGCCACAAGAAAAAACGTCTTGTGCAGTGCCCCAATTCGTATTTCATGGACGTGAAATGCCCGGGTAAATATATATGTAAATTGTCATACCAAGATTAAGCCATCAATTATCAGTTAAGTTTTCTCGATTATTTAGTTTTGCTAACCCAAGCTATTACAAGTATTCCTCGATTCACTGTCAAATTTACTTTTGATGTGCATAATCATTGCTTTTGGGGGGGAATAAAAGTTGCCTTTAGTGTTGCCCACTCATTTTTTTTCCTGGTGAGTGGGGTGTCAACTAAGGCATACATTAACTCTTGTAGTTGTCTTTAAAAGTAGTCAATAGTGATTACTTTGTAAAGGTCAACAACAAGAACAGCTTTGTTTATAAAAAAAGTATAATAAGGGGAACTAGTGTGAGTTGACTGACACTTGTTATTTTTTTCTGTGTTCAGGATGCTACAAGATCACCACTGTGTTTAGCCATGCTCAAACTGTCGTGCTGTGTGTGGGATGTTCCACAGTCCTTTGCCAGCCAACAGGAGGGAAAGCACGCCTCACAGAAGGTACGATACTTCATCTTTACATATTCATAGACACATTTGTTAATTGAGTCAAAATGGTAATGCCACGGTCTGCCTGTACATCTAATCCCGGTTTACATGATCACAAATATTACTTTGCCTTTATGTGTTGCCTGTTCACGGTTCCCTTAGTGAATAAGGTGTCAACTAAGGCATACAGTGACTCTTCTGGTTGTCTTCGAAAGGAATCTGTAGTTTCTCAACAAGATCAACTGCAAGAACAAATTGCCCAGAGATATTTGAGAAACATATTTTCCATGGTGGTGTGGATTGACTTTCTGAATTCTGGGTTTTGGAAATGCGGTCATAACGTACACTTTATTGGTCAAGTTAGATATGCAATTTGGGAACACACCTTACTTTTTCTTGCCAGACTCCACCCACTGTCCCACTTGCTATGTGACCATGGTGACAGAGTGTCCCTCAGTTGACCTTGTTAGGTTTACCAGGCATGCATGCACTGCCTGGTAATAAAACTTATCTGTTATGCAAGTCTTAATGTTTGTTCTTTTAAGTTTATAATCCTCAATATAGCAGTTATCTTTCTGTACTGTCAGTCTATTGCGGTACATCCTGCTATTCTGTCTAGCCATCTACATCTTCTATGTACTGTAGTTTGTATCACATTTATAGCCCATGTCGTTTCTGGAAATGGAGGCCGAATTTTAGATACTAATTTGAATTAAATATGAGTTTGCTTTTTCCCCCAGGGTGCTCATTCAGGAGGAAACAACACTAGTTGGGCCGGTGGTCCAGCTGGTTGGAATAAGCCAATGGAGGAGAGACTGGGTTGGACCATTGGTTTTCAAGTGACTACCAATGAAATGACAAGGAATAGTGTTTATAAAAGTGCTGAAAATGCAAAAGGATGAAACTGAACTGTGATGCGAAAGATGGAGTGTCTGGTGTGCGTTCGCATGTGCACTGAGAAATAACCGAGGGCCGATGAGACACCAACATCCCTCGTCCACCTGTCTTTCTCTGATAAATAAAGTTGAGTTATTTTCCATCTAAAAATGATCTGGTGTGGTCTTTTTACCCAATGTACTGAAAAATCTGATTCATTAAACCTGTTTCCCTGACAATTGCACATATAGAAGGCATGACTCACTCTAAATGCCATAAAGAAAAATTAAACCATCCATCACTGACGCTAGAAAGATATGAACGGTTTATTCAGGGTGTGAGATGATGGTGTCACCGGGTGCTCCAGAGCCACTGGCGTCTACGCTGGCTTCTGACTGGATCTGGATAGGACGCTGTGATCCACGGGGAGAACGGACCAATCCTGTTGAGATTCACTGCTGAAAGCAACAACGGAACTATCAAAAGATGGCCACTTGCAGTTTGTTCGTATGCATAATTGAGCAAATAAGGAAGCAAAGCAATGGCATCAAAAGGATGGTGCATGTAAATAAAAATATTAGCAGAACTCACATCCGTTGGTTGGAGTTGAGTGCATGTACACTATAGGAACAGTTTGCACACGGGACAGAATGGAGTTGTAGGCTAAAAAAACAAGTGAAATTCAAACCAATATTGAGGCACAAAATTAAGAGTTCTTCAGCAACTTGCCAACATGTCAGTAAAGTTAAGTATGATAAATCAATGAGCTTTAAGCACTAAAAAAAAATTGTGGGCGGAAAGATTGATGTTTACCCCCACAGTAAATACATAAAATAATGGTAGGTGAGTACCTATAAACAGTGTGGCAGTGATGGCCAACACAGCAAACACCACAAACGACAGGATCAGATTGAAGTCGAGGAGCTGGATCAGAGGCCCAGAGTCTCGTTGTCCCAGACCTGATTCTCCTAGACACAGAAACACAGTGAACACAACTTCAATCATGGGACTTTCCTACATCTAGATGTGTCCTAACCAGTGTGTGAGTGTATAGATCAGAGTGTCATTCCTCCTTACTTGTCTCCTCGCTGGCCTCCAGGAAGCTGACGGTTACAGTTTGTGTCTGTGGAGTGACGCGGCTGTAGATGGTGATGTTGGCGGGCGTGCCCGGGACCGTGGGCTTGTCCCAGGTGTGGGCCAGGTGGACCGACAGCAGCAGCAGGGAGGTGTCCTGAGTGGACCAGCTTGGCTCTGACAGAACCACGTTTGGGCTGTCGCAGTGGAACTGGGCCATAGACAGTGAGGGAATGGGAGGAGTAAGGATGTACAGGTGATCAGTACCACAGTGTTACATGCCATCATGTGGAGTGTCCTTTATCATGCTGTTTGATTTGGTTATGCGCGTCTCAGCGAAACCTTATCATTCCAAAGTTATCAATGGATTAGCAAAGCTTGTCTTGTATGACCAGCATGCTACAAGAGAAAAAAGTCCACTGTACGCATAACCTACAAAGGAATTCTAAAGCTATCCGCCGCGAGTGCATCCATGTGTGTGTAACACCCACCCCGAGCGACATCATCATGTCCTTAGTGCCCATTACAGAGAGCTCGGCCACAGGCTGTGTGACGGAAAGGGTGAGGGCAGACACTGGGCAGTGGAACGCCGGCATGTAGGGTAGCTGGACAGGCCGTCCGGAGTGGGGCAGAGGCAGGGAGGACAGCGGGTGGAGAGGGAGGGGAGACTGGCCCCGCAGAGAGGCTGACAGGGAGACGGTGAGGAGTAGGGTGGATAGGACCAGACGAATGGACTCCTCCTGGGGGTGCACTGAGATCCGGCAGCTGTAGATGCCTGGAGGAGAGAGAACGGGTGAGAGGAAATATAACAGAAGAGAAGCGCTTTGGGTCTCGACACCAAACCAAATCCCTTTCACTGCTACTTTGTACCAATGTCATGGTTGTAATGTGGAGAGGCTTTAAACACAGCCTGCAGTAGGTTGAGCTGCTGGTAGGGGGCACTCAGGTGCAGGACACACTCTAGCTCTGCCTCTGGCCGCAGCTTCTTCTCTATAGCTTCTCTTTGGGACAGGGAGCAGGGAGCTGATAACAAAAAACAAGAACAAAACGCTCGACTTAAGCTGAAGCCAGGCTCTTCTACAGGATGCTTCGCGTTGGCTAGGTTACCACCTGTGTTGGCCAGGTCTGTGTAGAGCTCCACAGGGACAGAGTAGTGGGGGGAGTCAGCCCAGTTGGTCAGGAAACGATCCTCATTGGGCAACAGAGATGCAATGACAGGGGCGTCTACTCTTACCTGCACACAACACACAGACCACAACCGCTGTTACTCACATAGAAACATCTTAAGTCTCAAAGTTCAAAGTGGTTTATTTGTCAAGTGCACAGTATAAAACAGAATCATTCTGAGCAAATAAATTCTTATGACATGGCAGGCAGCAACTACGCACCTCCGAGCCAACATATCCAGTCTCTTTTGTCTGTTAAGTCTGTTGCAAACTCTCTTTGAGCTTTAGAACAATGCTATAGAAATACAATGTATTGTTGTTATTCTCATTGGTCTGTGCTATGAGCCAGTGGTCCAGCCTGACCTCTCTCAGGGCCTGCTGACCTCCTTCCAGTCTGTAGTACACCACCACCGTCCCAGAATGCTTTGCCAGGGCGGCCCCCGTGGCCTGGTCAATCTGGAGCACCTGGTTTGAGGACACGGCCCACTGACCTGGCTGACCTGATACGCGCGCAACAAAACACACACACACACACACGCACACACACACACACACACACACACAGAGGAGAGACGGGAGAGGAGGAGATAAGCAGATGAGACAAAGTAATGGGAGAGAGAGAGTATATAGTATAAGTAGCTATGCTTCTGTCAGAACACTTGTGAGCGCTGCGTTTGCCTGACTGGGCCGGAGTGTGTGACCCACCATGCTCTCCCGTCAGCGGCGTGCTGAAGCAGAGCAGGTCTCCGGGCCGCAGTGTGTGTGGCGGGGCTGAGATGGCAGGTAGGACCGGTAGGGGGGTGTAGTCACTGAGGGAGGGGTTGGTGGGGTCTCCTTGTACCCCTAGCACTGTCAGGCCCCCTGACACAGTCTGCACCACAAAGGAGTGGCTGTCCGAGTCCGGAGTCACCTGCACCAGGTCGTCTCTGACCGAGGCGGAGAGAAGAACAGTGCGTCATCACTAGAGCGGGCAAGGCGGGGCGGCGGCTTCATTCTCCACTGACCATCCTCCGGGCCGCACCTGTTGGTGACGATGCGCGTGCGGGTGTTGTGGGCCTGGAACTGCTGCCCCAGGTTGTCGTAGAACTGCGCCCGGACTCGGATGGTCCAGCCCAGGGGGAAGGCCGGCTGGCTCACCCCGCCCACGCTGTGCAGGGAGGACACGCTGTAGAGGCGCACAAACCACACGGGAGATACCTGCAGCACACACGCACGCACGCACACACACTGACAGTTACAGTGACTGGTTGCTATTTTGCACCTAAAACTTAAACTTCAGCACTCACAAATAGGTACTTTGTGGTTTCATTTCGCATGAAGGAGCATGAAACACAGGCCCGCTTCCGCCCCGGGCTTCCCTCAGCGCTAATCAATAACATTCTGCTCTTTGCCAAAGACAAGAGGCGGGTCTTATTCTCGTAAAGGCCAATCAACGCACCCGGACACTGATGAGCATCGTCTGATTGATCCCACAGCTCTCCATGGCGATGACCTCCAGCAGCGCGGCCCCTGTGCCTGACCCTGCCCTCAAAACTCCCTGGCTGTCCACGGTGACGAGGCCCTCGCCTTTGACACACTGGCACAGCGCGTAGCGCACGGGGCAGATGGTATCTCTGAAAGACACGCAGACGGACACGTACTGATCGAACACACCCGGAACACAGGGGGCCAGTGTGAGCTGCTCCTCCGGACGCACGCGGCCCTACTTGTTGCTCTGCAGGGCGTAGTGCGAGTAGGGAGACATGAGGATGGAATTGGAGGTCCCCACCGCCAGCTGCATCTCCTGGAACACCTGAGAGGGACAGAGAGCAGGTCAGGACCAGGGAGATCGCCCTCCCCAGCAGTATGGCTCCCAGAGAACCCTCGAAGGCCTGTTGCTGCAGTGAGAGCGAGGCGTGTGCCACTACCAGGATCTGTATGTCGTCAGAGAGCTGCTGGGGGCTGTCTGTCGTGTGATTGGCCAGCTGAACGGTCACTCTCAGACTGGTCATGCCCGAGGCCCACGCCGTCACCATCACGGAGAAGCTGTGGGCGGCGGACACCGTCACCCCCGCCTGCAGCACACACACACACAAACACACACGCTCGGACAGGGTGCTGCGGCGAAAGTGTGTGTGGTGAGGGGTGCGTGTGTGTGTGTTTCACCTGGTTGTGTCTAGGCTTGATGTTGAGCACTCCCAGTTTGCCGAGACTCCAGTGGAAGAGGAGGCCAGACTCCACGCTGCCCAGCGCCAGAGGGTTCTGACTGCTGTCACTGCCCATCACATACACTGGCATCTGTACACACACACGTACGCACGCACGTTACAAAATAGGTTTGTAAAGCTATGCAAATAGCTTTGTGTAAGGACTGAAACACTTCCATCAGTCCTTAACAGGCTGGGTGATAAAAGGGTGTCAGTAGACCAGCAGTGCACTGCCTCCTACCTCCGTTCCCACAGACAGTCTAACAAGAGGAGCCTGGATGCGAATCCCTGTTAGGTTAAACACCTCCACCTCCACCACGTCCTGACACACACACACACACAAATTCACAGGAGGGACAAAGACATTCATGGACAAAAACAAGTGTGACTAAAAAAGAAACGACCATAAATCAACATGAATCCACAGGACTTAAGCTGTGTGTGTGCATGTGTGTTTGTGTGTGAGAGAGAGTACCCGAGCAAAGGTGAGCAGTGCGCCAGTGTCCTGAGTGACAGTCTGCAGTGCTCCTCTCAGCTTCACTACGCCGACCGCCAGCCCACGCACCAATCCAGTCTCTGTCACCGTGGCGATGCGGCTGTCACTCACTGAGAAGCCAACGCTGGACTGGGGGTGCGGGCCTCCCTCCCACTTGACCTTGACGAGCAGAACGATTTGTTTGCATGTGTGAACATGTGTAGGCATGACGCACTACTGGCCTAATTCAAGAATAAGGAAGTTCAATTATAAGGAAGAAAACAGGTGACATTTATACACAGAGCTTCGTTGTGCTTATCATCCGTCCAAAGATCTAATTTCATCTATTTCCTGTCCAGACACAAAACAACGGCAGGTAATAGAATTCTAACAAGCCTACGTTTATGTAAGGACTCCAGTGAGCTTTTTTCAAATGTGAGCAAACAACACAAAGTAAAACTGACATTAAAGAAACGTTTAAATAGAACAATTTGAAAATCATGTTTAACCTGACTCGGTTTGGTAAAACAATGGTCTCTTATCCGTCGGGAATTACAATAGAATCGATTTAACTTTCGCAATCAATTTTGCTATCCAAAGTTGAAATGAAATGGAGACATGGAGTCGGGGGAAGGCCGTGTCGCCCGTGGCTTGCCGAGTCCGTAAGGCGGTGGGCGTCCCGTGTCAGTACCTGTCGCGTGCTGCCCATGGCCAGGGCCAGGCTGCGGGGCTGCAGGGTGAAGCGGGGGTACACCTGCAGCTGTTTGTGACTGGAGGTGAGCACAGTCCCGAGGCTGTTCACCGCAGACAAGTGGAGGCTCACCACGCCTATGGCCAGGCCCGACACTCGGTACCCAACCGACACTTTGTCCAGGGGCCCTGCATAGCTGCGCACACACACACACACACACACACACACACACACACACACACACATGCAATTAACTTTTCATAAATTGACATTCAAATTAGAACGCACGAACACTTTAACGTTTCTTGAAAGATATTTGCTCAGCACTGGAAATGTAATGCCTTTAATAGTAATGCCTGAACACAGACAGCATGACGGAGAAGAGCCACTCACTCCACGGTGACGATGGAGGACGAAGGGGTGAGGTTGAGCTGCATGAGCGGGAGGTAGCGCTGCAGAAAGGGCTGGCCATTGGAGTCCAGAACACGTACACGCACCAGCGCACTGTGCCCGACCTCCACCTGACATACACACACACAGACACACACACAGACACACACACAGACACACACACACACACACACACACACACACACAGAACCGGGTAGTGTTGGTCTTTTAGAGACGGCTCTTTAGGAGTGCAGGGTTCAGCTGTGACAGCGTGTTGCCATCCCACTCACTATGTCGACAAAGTCTATCTGGAAGTCTTTGATGTCGGAGACCAGGAGGGAGGCCACCGCCGGTTCAGGAGAGGTCACACACAGGTCGTAGGCCAGGAGAGTCGAGAAGCCCAGTCTTAAGGGGGATAACTGACAAACAGCGCGCACGCACACGCACACACGCAGGCACGCACACACACACACACGCGCACACACAGTGGATTCTATTGTTGACAAATGTGAATGTCAGCTTTCGGCCTTCACGGCTATGTCTGGTTGGAATGGACTGTGTGTGGTACCTGTATGACGTGGCTGCTCTCTAAGTAGGTGACGTTGGCTAGCTGTCTGTCCTGGAGACGAACGAGGAAGTGACCTGAGCCGTGCACCAGAGTCACATTCTCCTGCGGTCCGACGGTAAGAGCAAGGTAAACGCAGATGGTTTGACTTTGTTGGCATGCATACAAATTGTGCCCCTCTGTAGAAAAGCCCCGCGCGCGTGTGTGTGTGTGTGTGTGTGTGTGTGTGTGTGTGTGTGTGTGTGTGTGTGTGTGTGTGTGTGTGGTGTGTGTGAGTGCTTACAACAACATCGGGGTGGTTGTAGAGGGTCACTGAGTGTATGCTCCACTGCCGGTCCTCCACCAGACGCAGATGGATGGAGGCGGACAAACTGGGGGCCCACAAGCTCTGCAAAGAATACATTCACATGAGTTCACACACACACACACACACACACACACACACACACACACACACACACACACATACACAAACACATACACACACACACACAGACACACACACCACACGGAGCCGTGGAATGCTTGATGAAGTACGCTCCTCTGCCTTAAGAGCAAGTCATGCAGTGGGAGTACAATATTCGGATACAGATGGGAGCCCCACTTGAGGTCTGTTGCACACACACCTCCAAAGACCAATACACACACATATTTATGCACCCACACGCACCAACCTCTGCCATGGCGAGCACAGCCTCGATGGTGACCGTCCCTGTGAGATCGTGAGTGTGCAGCACCTGGCGACCTGAGGAAGCGAGCAGCATTCGTTAGTGCGGGTGTCCGAGGAGAGCCGGCCAGCTATGACCGAGCCGGCCGGGGGGGGGGGGGGGGGGGG